>RJWM01002101.1:27683-136585 GCA_004363535.1 Dasyprocta punctata | reverse complement strand
GGACCTTCTGCTAAGTGAAATAAGCCAGGCACAGAAAGACAAATACCATATGATCTCATGTATATGTGGAATTTGAAAAACATTAAACTCACAGAAGCAGAGGTTGGGAGTGAAAAGAAGGATTAAGGGGAGATGTTGCCAAAAGATACGAACATTTACTTAGGTAAGATGAATAAGTTTAAGAGATCTATTCATATCATGGTGACTAGAGTTGACAACAATATATTGTATCTTCGGAAACTTGAGACATAGATACTGTCAACACACACTCAGTGACTGTGAGCTAACATGTATGCTTCTTAGCTTGATTTAGACATTCTACTATATATATATATATATATATATATATATATATATTTCAAAACAACATTCTCTACCACATAAATATAAACATTTTTGCCTGTTTTTTAAAAGTACCATTTCATATAAAAGTCCCCCATGATGACATTTCCTGTACAACTGGATATATACAAATGCTGCCCAAATAATTTGAGGACAACTTTGTGATACCTTCTTGAATTCATCCATGTATGGATCTTAGGCAAATGTTTGATGCCCAAGAATTATGTATTGCATAAAATATATTTCTCTTAAATATCATATTTGATTTTAGGATGAAAGTTGTCCTGTACTTTAACCACAGACTTACGATTTAAGAACAACCGTTAGTTTAAAAAGGCATGAACTCTAACATGGTTCAAGAAACTTCATATGTCTACCCCATAAATACCTGGCCAATGAGTCAGGTACTGTATGTTTATTGACCAAAAGAAGCCCAAGCTTTGCCAGCCTTTTATGAACCATACCACACTGTTGTAAACCATACTATCTGAGTGTTTTATCTCCTGTCTTACTCAGGGAATAATTTATGTATAATACAATTCCTTGACTTTCTGGTCTATGTCTGTCTGTCTAAAATACGATAGTTTTTTCCCATTATTAGCACCATATCAATTAATAAAGCTCAAATCAGCTAACTTTCCTTGCAAAGGGTTGATGGAGGTGAAAGAAGAGTGGAAAATTTGAGGCTAAAATTAGGGTTTTTTTCTTGGATTGTCTGTAGGTTTTTCTCATGGTCTCAGCTCACTTGGCATGATTAGCAGTGGGTAATTAATAGTTGGTTTGCCTGGGTTTCCTCTTCCCCTCAGGTTCCATCATCTTTCAAGTTAACTTTCTCAGGGCTGATTCTACCCCATGGATTGTTAGCCTCGACCCCTGCTATCATGCCAGGAAGTGGCAAGTGGAATAGCGACTGAGAACAATGGGGTGGCATCTTTTTTCCTTTGTAGCTTTTTCTACTCTGACAGCTCACTTTGGGACAAAGCACCTGCTTGTTCACGGTTATAATGCGATATCATTAGATATCAGAGTCTATTGTACCCGCTTAGGTTAAAAAGTGTCTTCAGTCGCTTTCATTTCTATTTTTCCATTGACGTGGTTCTCTATAATTCCTATTTTTCAAATTTCTGTGTCTTAGTCTCTATGTTGTAATCATTTAATATATTTTCTTCTGTGATTTTTAAAGCAGATGTTCACTTTATCAGCAATCAGTGACTTTCTCTGGGAAGCGACTGAGTAAGCTATCTGACTTGCCATACTCCTCAAAGCACAGTCCTTACACTGGAGGACCAGAAAACAGATTAGCAAATAAACTTTGGTTTGTCAGAAGCTGCCTTTAGTGTACTAGATATAATATAAACAATTCTGTCAACATTAAGTTCCCACCAGTTTTTTACCCAATTAATAAAACATATAAACATATCTTCGGTATTTTTAAATTTAGACATGTTCCTAACACTAGAGGAGGATATCCTCTGTCCCCTGCCTCCATCCCCACTCAAACCAGGTGACTATTTGTAACTAACTTGGTGTGTTTTTCATATAGTCACATTGCCCTCCTGATCCAAGATCTTGAATATTTGATTTCTTATGCTTTATAGTATATAACACTCAAAATGGTACCAGTTCCCTAAGTACATAGTTTCAATATTGCACCATCATTTTAAAAGAATAAGTCACAGACGGTCTCACAGATGCCAAGAGTTTTGGAGCATGTTTTCAGGGAAACTGGAAGGTGCATCCTTCTTGCTCATTCTTTTGTTTTTCCCTGTCTCTGGGGGTTGAACTCAGGGCTTTCACACTCAGGCTTTTTGAGACAAGGTTTCTCTAAGTCGCCATATTACCCAGGCTGAATTCGAATTTGGGATCCTCCTTCCTCGGCTTTGGAGAGTGCTGGGATTGCAAGCATATGTCATCAGCCTCTTCATTCATTTCTGTCACTGCCTGCTCAGGCTGCATCAGTCACTGTGCGCCTTGTGCGGTGCATGTCCTGATAAATAGCAATCACTGAGAACCAGCAAGTGAATGCATTGTCTCATTTTCCTACAATCCCAATTATTTCATGGATAAGAGATGATAGAGGTGTGACCTTGCTTGAAAACTGGAAAGTGGACTGGGTCTCTTTTTTGAAGATAAAGGTGAAAATTTATGGCACTTTGCATTTCTTCCACACAGGTCGTTTTCCTTTGGAACCTCATTTCAGAAGTTTTCCCATCTCGTCCAATTCCTCAATCCACGAAGGATCCATCTTATAAATAGTCCAGTCTGCATCTGTTTATCTTAAGAGCTCAGAGCTCTTTATGTGGTATGGACTGTGCTTCAGAACAAAAATTACTCAAGAGGGCCAGGGATATAGCTAGTAACACATCACCTGCTTGGCACGCATGGGTTTGATTCCTGGTCGTGGATCCGATTCCTGGTTAAAAAAAATTCAAGATACATTTATTGTGTTTTTATGTATCAGAAATGAGGAAACAGTGGTAAACTAGACAAAAAGACCCCTAGTTTCTTGCAGTGGGTGTTGTAGGAGCAGAATGGCTTCATAATTCATTTACTCCCTGTATCACAGAGAAAAAACAGTGGTAAGAAATTGGAAAGGAACATGCATTTGCTATGTTCTGTAGCATACCATAGGCATTGAATTCAAAGGAAACCTAACTTGGTAATAGAATATTTCAGATCAGTTACCTCCACTCATGAAACAGTTTTCATGACTGTCTTCAAGCTAGAAATTACTTTATCCCTTTCTCTGAGATTCCTTTAAATTTGTTATTATTCAGGATCTCTGTCCAATTTCTCATCAAATTGGCCTATTTGTAGCTTCCAAACGTTAACACCACTATTGGAAATGAAGCTCATAAAAATGCCTTGAGGGCATAAACTATGTGTGAGGCAAAAATGGTATTTAAGCCTTTAATGAAATTATGAGCTTTGGAACTGTTGCATATTGGGTTTATAGGATTCTTCCTCCACTTCCCGTTTTTGGGGGGAGGTGGAGGGTGGGGAAATAGTCTTAATACACATTTGTCACGTTTATTGTCTTCTCTTTTAAAATGCAATTTTCACGAACCAAAGATTTATGAGTATTTCATACTGCTTGAAGGTATCCATAAACTTTCTTTTTTTTTTTTTTCAACTCTCAAAGCGATGTCTCCCTACTGGTGTAATTCTTGCAAGCAGAAAGCTAAACGTCTATCGTTTCTGCACAGATATTTCTTCAGAAAAGTGCAAGGCAGAAAAAGAGAAAAGTGGGAAGCGGGGAAGAGGGCAAAGGAGAGAAGGGGCAGAGAAGGGAAAAGGTGGGAGCCCTGGCTTGTGGACGAGCATTCCCAGAGCAGCCACAGCGTGGAGCCGCTGACGCCCACTGGTCCTAGGAGCTGCCAATCGGGGTGTAATCCTGTAGGAATTTCTCCTGGTTTATCTGGGAGCCACACTGCCGACTCTTCTCCCTTAGTCGCCCGAGGAGCTGGGAGCAGCAGGCTCGGGAGGCAGGCAGGGAAGGAGCGGGAGGAAAAGAGGCGGAGGCGAAGGCCGGGGAGGAGGAGGGGGAGGACGAAGAGGAGGGGGAGGAGGAGGGGCGCAGCCGCCGAGTCACCAGCCCGCCCCGGCGCGCGGCTCTCCAGACGCCCCAGGAGCTCCGGCCGCGCGGATCGCGCGCCCCCGCCGCTCGGCCCCCAAACTTCAGCTCCATTACGAGCCGTCAAGTTTATTCCTTAAAACTAGAAATCAAACCGCGACGCGGGGAAGCAGTCCGCGGGGGAAGGAGTAGAAACACAGCAGACGCAGAAGAGCTCCGGAGAGCAGCCTCCCTGGAGCACCAACTCTGTGCCCGGCGCGCAGAAACCAACAAGTGAGAAGGCGCCGCGTTCCCGGGGCGCTGCGCGGGCGGCGGGAGCAGGCGCAGGAGAGAGTGGGCGCCCCCGAGCCCCGAGCCCAGAGCCGGAGCCCGGATCGCGGCGGCTGCTCGGCTCCGGATCCCTCTGCGCGGGCTGAGCGCTGGGCAGGAGGAGGCTTCGTTTCGCTCTGTGCAAGCGGCGGCTGGGAGAAGCCGGTCCCCGAGGAATATGCGGCGCGCGTGGATCCTGCTCACCTTGGGCTTGGTGGCCTGCGTGTCGGCGGAGTCGGTGAGTGGGCTGGGCAGGGGACGCGCCGCGGTTAGGATGCCCCGGGCCACAAGAGCAGCTCGTGGGGTACCATGGAGTTCCACGAGGGGGATCCCCCTGCCCAGGCGCCTCGCGCGGCCCCGGGGATCTGCTGGGACAAACGCACTCGTTTTTCCATCCCTTCCCCCTTCCTGTTACCTTCCTTTCCCCCCAGAAACGCGCTAGTTCCGAGTGTCTCCCCACGGACCTACGGGGATGGGGGCGCAGCATCGCAATTTTATCTGCCCGCAGAGGCCCCGAAGTCACTCCCGACTTCGTCGCCCTGGGGGGATCTTGCTGCGAGGTGCGGGCAGGACGCGGAGAAAGCGTGCCGGGTGACGGGAGCCCGGCTGCGGGCCGCGAGAGATTGAGTGCACTCTGCGAGCCTCAGGAGTGACCTGGAAACTTTGGGGACCGTCCATCCACTCTAGGTTCTCAGTTGGACTGAATGCAAATTCTGGGGAGACGGGGCCCAGATTTAAGAAACCCGAGAGCGTTCGGAGAGGAAAGTTTGGAAAAGTTCTTTTGTTTGATGCACCCTGTGGCTGGGGCGAGGTTCCGACCCTGTGTGGAAAAGCGGTCCGCGGTCTCGTAGGGCACTTGGGGACCTGCAGGTCGCGTCCAAGAGTGCGGGGGCGCCGGCCGCCGGAGCCCGGTCCACGGGGACGTTTTCTCGTACAGGGTTGCGGAACGGCCGGAGCCTCCGGGGCGGGAGGACATTTTAATCCGGGTTGCTCTGGAGTGCGGCGAGCAGAGCCGGCTGGGCGCGTGGGCCATCGCGCGCGGCCTCGGGTCGCCGGATGCTGGGCGACCGGGGCTTTGCTCTGCCGCGCGCGCGCTCTCGGGCTCGGCCGGAGGAGTCTCCGCGGGCGCGGCGGGCTGCGGGCACCCGGCATCCCTCCCCCGCCCCGGCAGTGCAAACTGATTGCTCCTGTGGGTCGCGTTTCAGGGGTTGGAGCTCGTTTCTGTACGTCGCCCAATGAGCGCCCTCTAATGGGAACTGCCTCCTCGGCTGCCTGCGTCCGCGGGCGTTTCTGGCTGGGAGCTCTGTCCCGCCAGGTGGAAGCCCGATCACCTCGGGTTCGGTCCCGCCTGCAATACCCGCGCGGCCCGCAGCCTTAGTTTCTGCCCTTTCTGGTTCCTCTGCGGTTGCTCTTTTTGCCTCCTAATAACATATCCATTTCTAATTGATCTGTTTTTCCCAGGCACGTAACGATGTGCCATCTTCAGTAGGTTTGTGACCCTCCCTCCCCCACCAGGCTGAGGCAGTTTCGGGTTGGGAAACTTCTTTGGCTCCCAACATTTGTCGTGGGCATTTGTCTGCGGTAGCAGAGCCCCGAACGCTCCCCTGGGTTGCAGCAGGTAGAATTGGAAACTATGCAGAACAGATGAGTAGTTTGAATTCTCAGATTGTAAAATACAGCTCCGAGCCTTACTAATGTTTCTCACCCGCAAATGATGGTTTAATCCGTTGGGGTTAGCAGTCTCCCAGCCAGTTATGAACTTTGGCTCGTTGTACACACACACGCACACGCACACGCACACGACTGGGGGGAGATGTGTGTGTTTATTTTGGAAAAACATTTGTGCTTATCTTATTGCAAAACAGGGCAAAGGGACGACTTCATTTAGTGATCTTCAGGAGAAGTTGTGCCTAAAATGTTGTCTAGTTTTAGTAGGAGCTTTTCTCTTTTAAGGACTAAATGCTGCCCAGGGGTTTGCTAAGAAAATGTTAAGAAAAATTCCCTGGTTTGTTTTTTGCATTAACCTGACAGTGCTCCTTAAGGAGTTAAGTTTTTGGCTGAACTATATCTGTCCCCCCCAGTGACAGCTTTGCCCTGAAGTCTGCATCTTCGGGCCCGGTATGTCTCAGTTTGAAGCAGAATTGGATGTTTTCCGTGTGAACGGCTTTATTGCAGTCGGCACTGTTTTCAGCCATTGGAATATCCTCCAAAAGGGTGATTAGATATTTTTAAAATGTCAACTCGGAGATTCGCTAGTCTTTGTTAGGCAGTGAGTCAGTCTTTCTCTGTGGAAGATGTTTCAAGGCCCGAAATGGCTAATAGTTCGTTTAAATCACTTTCCAGTCTCTATTTGTTTCATGTAGAGCAGCATAAATATACACGGACGCCAAAGGCTTAATTTTTAGAAGCTTAGCCATTAAGAGGACATTATTCCCTGTGCTTTGCATTTTAATTTGAAAACTGCCACTGTGTCCTGGGATTTAGAAGTGATCCTTTGAGCTGAGAGGCTGTCTTTAAAAGGAAGCAAGGAGAAACGTCTGTAGTTATGAGTTCTTGAGTTTTAGATCTAGCTGGGGGTGGGGAGGTTCACAGGCACTGAGCCTCAAAGCTGTCTGTGAAAAGGACCCCAGCGGCCTCTCCCGGGTGGATGCAGCAAACCATTCATGCTGTCCACTGGCAGGTTAGGACTTTCACTGCGGGGACACCAGGCAAAGGGAGAGGCTGAGTGTGGCAGGGGTGACATACTGCTGTTTTTCTGTCCGTTTTTCACATGACTGTTTATCTTCAGAAATAATATATTCCAGGCTGCTGTAAACACACAATTTGAACTGGGAAGATGTGTTAAAAAAAGGAAGCATTTTGAACCAGTGGAATTTTATAAACATGCTTAGATGTCTGTAAATTGAAAGAAACCATCAAGTTCTTTGGAGCAGTGCATTACCTCGCAGTGCATTATGAAAGGCAGGCTCTGGAAAGTTTGCATCAGAAGGGAAAATGAAATTGAAATTGTAGAACTTTTTGCAGTTCTTTTAAAGATGTGTGCTCTGGGTGTTTTGGTGATGAGACAAATTACTTCTGCTAGGGATTTTGATAGAAACAGGGCCCTTTATCACTTAGTTGGATATTAGCAGCAGATAGATATCATTTAAAGAGGAAAGCTCTTATGAAAAAAGATTAGGCTTGCAAAATGATGTGTGTCCAAGGAGTTTACTTTTCAACTCCTGCTTCTGAGACTTTGCATATCTAGTTGTTATTTTTAATACTAACTGAAAAATAGTGACTAGATCTGTTGTGAGGATACCCTGCTATGTTTTAATACCTGCATACATTGTGTAATATTCTAACGAGGGCACATAGCTAGTGTGGATAGTGCCCACCCTTCAGAGGGCAGCTTACCAGAGACTGCATGACATGATCACTCACCTGGCACCATGGAGAGTGATTCGTTTGGGAAGAATTTCAAAAGGTTAGGTAGGTTTTTCCAGGGCAAAACTAGGTTTCAATTCTCCTGGAGCCCTGGAGACCTGGCTGGTCATCCAGAGGTATACTGGAGTCTGCTCGGGGTGGTCCTATCTTTTGGGCGCACAGAACTTGGCCAGCTCCGTTATTGAAGTTTACAGGGAGTTCAGTTCAGCCACTGTGCTCTTGGTGTGGCTGCTGGCTGTGACCCAGGAGGTCCCGGGAGGAATGCCTCTGAGTTTAGAGTCTCACTAGTTATCCTTCTTCCGCTGCCAAAAACCAAACTAAAAGATCTCGCCCATCATTTTCTTCTTCCCAAGGCAGAAAGAAGATCTACCATTTATGCCACTGTCAACAGCACATTCCAGTATCTCAAAATCACTTAATGCTTTTGTGGACTAGAAGCCAAAATAAAGTCTTAGAGAAAAGTCAGAAGTAATGAAGAAGAGCCTTTGCTGAAAACAAGCTACTGTTCTTCAACTCTTCTAGCCAACTGTGCAAGAATTGTCACTTAAAGTCTAGTCCTTTGTATTTGTGTCCTACATGAAATCCTTGACTCATTCATCTTGGTTCGCATTTGTATCTGTCTGCCTCTAAAGCCACCTGTATTTATTTATTCTTTAGCTACCTATTGAGCAGGGCGACTATCCCTACTAGGCAGTAGGGATAAAACGGTAAGCAAACTACGCACATTCATCCTGCCCCAATGATCCAAACCTCTTTCTTTCATTTGTTTCATTTCTTTCATTTGTTTTTTCTCTGGTGGGCCCTTGCCAGCCTGTGCATCTATGTCCATAGCTGTATAGTTGCCATTCTTGGCCCAGATGATTATCTGCTCTTTGATTTGTCTTCTGCCACTGTGATCATGTTTTCCAAGGTCTAGAAACTTCCTCAAGTTCTCATTACTGTGGTGTGGAGTCTGTGTGCCTTGAACAGATTTACAACCTCTTCCATAGTAGTGCTCCATTTACTCCCTTGATCTCTGTCCGCCGTGTCTTCTGGCCCTGGCCTACTGATGTCACTGTTGCAAACAGTCCTTGGACATAATCACCTGTTCAGCATTTCTCCTTTGAAACTCTGTCAATTAGATCCAAGCTCCAAATAGTTCCTTGCCTTTTACGCTTCTGTAAATAGTAAGGCAGACTGGTTAACGAGAATCCCTGGAAGTATGTAAAATCTATATTTTTATAAAGCATCTCAGATGATTCTAGCATATGATTTCAGCTTCTTGGGAGGGTAAGGCAGGAGGATCAAAAGTGTGAGCCTAACCTGGGCAACTTAGCGAGAGCCTGTCTCAAAATTTTAAAAAATGAAATGCAGAACATATAGCTCAGTGTAGAGGCCCTGAGTTCTATCTCCAGTACCAAGGAAGAAAAAGTGCAGCGAGAACTGGAGCTAAGAATGCCTTTATTACACGACTGTCCGACTGTCCGGAGCATAAAAAGAGGGGGCGGGCACATGCATGGTGGTTGAGGAACAGAAGGTAATTGTTTGATTTTCCTTCCCTCCTTCCCTCTCTCCCTCCTGTCCACCCTTGCCCTGGCTTCAGTTTTCCTGTCTTAAAAGGTAGGAGCCACATAAGATGCTTTATATGAAGTCTCTTGAGGTCTCTTACCCCTCTGACCTTTCTCGTCAAGATGAGAGCCCCCTGGTGGGGAGGGGGCCCGGTCTCCACCCTTCTGAGCTCTGCAGGTGCTGAGCTGGGTTGGGAGCTAGGCAGCCCCTGCTGGTGCTGAGCTGCAGGCCCATGGGGCCCTAGCAGTCTGGGTGGGCTGGTATTCCTGCCTGACCCCTCTGAAGGCGTTATGTACTGGGGACTGAATCCACCAGCCACTGGTGGACCCTGGTCAGTTTGCCAGTTTGGTTGTTGTGGGGTTGGCGTGAAGCATCACAAGACACTGATGAGAAGTCTGGGCACATGAGCGGTGCGCTCTCTGCTTCCACTGCCTCCCTCCAGGTGGGTCCAGCAGTTGGAAGGAGGGAGCTGGGTCTGTCTCACACAGGTGCTGCTAGGCTTTGAGCATGAGGGGTGGGAGTGGGGCGTGAACATGGGGATCTGGGGATGAGAAAGGGAGCATTTTTAATCTTTCAGGGGGGTAATGTTATTTTTTCAGGGTGAAAAGGCATGAAATTTCTCTTCTTGGAGCTATTGGAGCTTCAGGTGCTAGTATTAAAAATCTGATTCATGTTGTGGCATGTCTCTTTCTAAGGAAACACTAGCTTTCACATCAAGGCTGGAGGGGTGACTGCTTCTGAATTGGAGAGGACACTATTGAAGTAGAATTGTGAATGTCTTTTTTTTTTTGTGGAATCTGGAAGAGCCAGTGGGATTGGGGGAGAAGTGTGTGTAGTCTTGATGTCTTCAGAGTCTTCGCATTTCTCATCCGCAGAGTGAGGATTGCAGCTGGTACTGTGATAGCCAGTACATGGCCTAAGCTCCAAGCTAGAGAAAAGTGTTATTAAAAACAAACACGTTGTCACATTTCTTCCCTATACCAGCGAATGTATTTCATGAGAAATATCACAGAAATGCAGTAAATGTATGCTTGTTAGTGTTTATTTTTCCTGTGATTATACAGGTATCAAATATAAACAACTGACGTAGGATATGCGCAGTTAATTAGAATTTAGTTTTATAAACTGGCACATGGAACAAGATACATAATTACTGAAGAAAATTTACTTTTTAAAGAATGTTATTACAAAAGGAAAAGTTAAATATGTGTTTTTGTATAATTTATTACTAAATATAAAGTAAAATAAAGGTGTAGCATTTGAAGACTGAGCAAAAGTGAGATTTTGCACACATGTAATTAACTGTCTTATCATACCCTGTGGGTCATGTATAATAGTGGAGTTAAGCTAGAGAAACTTCCTGCTTTTACTATTTGTTTTTTGTGTTCTTGAAGTGTGATTGGAGAAATAGTAAATTAACCTAAGAAGTAAGTATGAAGTCCCTGTTCAATACTTCTTCTTAAATTTACTTTTATTTTTAATTGACAAATAAAATTTACGTATTTATTGTGTATAATGTGTTGTTTTAGCATGAAGTACCTCAGATTTATTATTGAAATACGGAATTCATTCACAGTAAAGAAAGGTAAGTCATTTCTAATGGCTGATGACAGCTTGAACTGCACATTCATTGCGTACTTGGATTGTATACTTTGCTTTCCATTCTCAGGACCTGATGCCCGCTGTTTTCCCATGTGTTTTCTCACCTAAGCCAACTGTAGAATCACGACCAGTTGATGTGGCGGCATCCAGTATAACTTGATGTCATTTGGGGAGCTTTTAAGGCATCAGTTTTAGACTGTGCTGCAGGCTCCTTGTGTGGTTTCTGGCTTGGACTTCTACTTAGAGAGAAGGCCCTTTGACTGGAGCTTGGTCTGAGTACTGTAGAGAGCACAAGCAAGAATCTAAATGAGATCTGGAAGTGTGTAGGTCAGTGGTAGACTGCTTACCCTGCATGCATGAGGCCGAGTTCAATCTCTAGGACCACTCCCCCCAAAAATATTAAAAAGAGCAATCTATGGTAGCATAGGTCAGAGCCTGGAGTTAAGACTAGCTTGGGTTAGAATACACTTACAGTGCAATTTCGGGTACATTTCTTAATCTCTCTGTGCTCAGTTTCCTCACTTGTAAAATGCAGTATCTTAAAATAAGTTCTTGAGATGACGTGAGATAGAAATAGTTTTTTTTTTAAGCAAATGGCATATTCATCCAGTATATCATGTTAATTATGATTTGTTGTCATGTACACTGTTACAGTTTTCTGGCGCAATAGAGAAGCAGAAGGAAAAAGAAGGTGAAAGTGGCCTTTTTATTTGAGGGTGCAGAGAGGAGAGGAGCCCACACCTGTGGGGGTTTGGCCTTCTCCTCTGACCTGATACAGAGAGGCGCAGAGGCTTATGTGACCTCTGATGGAAAGTGGCACAAGGGATGGGCATTGATGACGTGTGAGAAACTGATTGGAATTTTCTTCACAGGCAAATGGGAAAGTAACAATTTGGGCTAAAGGGGAAGAAGGAGGGAGTGGTCGTCGGGGTAAGCGTTCTCGCTTTGCCCTTCCACCATGTTAGACCATCGCCATAATTGTACAGTAATTTATACTAGGGCGAGAACCTTTCATACACTACATGGGCTCACTTGCTGGGCGCCAGCCCAGAGGGCAGCTCAGGTCCTGCATGATAGCAGCTGCTTTCACAGCAGCGGCCTCTTGCCTATCTTGGGGTGGACTTCTCCCGTGTTGAGATGTTAGGTGTATTATTATTATTATTTTTTGATACTGAGGATCAAACTCATGACCTCATGCTTGCCAGGCAGGTATTGTGCCACTGAGCTATATCCCTGGCCCCTAGGTGTATGTTTATGCTTAGCTTTTTTTCTAAAAATAGGTGATGTAGGAAAATACGACATTTATTGTTTCTGGCTGATGAAAGTTTTTTTTTACTAGTACTGGCCAGATCTGTGTTAGACTTGGAACACCCATCTTTCCTGGTAGATTCTCCTCTGCAAATCTGTCCAAAAGAAATAGGCAGAACTGGGTAAACAGTGCTTATAAAAGTGTTTATTAAAGGTTTACTTACAATAGTTTACAACATGGAAGTACCCTGAGTGTACAGCAATACAGTGATAAATACGATTCACATTCCCATTAAATGTCATGTAGCTATTAAAAGTATGCTTGTATAACTTGGAGACTGTTACAGACAAAAAAACGGAATATGAGAGCATATATACTAAGACTGGTTATATTAAATAAGTTTATAATACACATGGAGACAGCAGATGTATATAGATAGATATATGTCTACCTATCTGCATATGCATATAAACAGGTGCATGTGGTAGCATTGTATAGAAGTAAACAACCATGCCCACACCCATGCACACATGAATAAAATATAACTGGGGAAATTGGAATAAGATTAATAGGCTATGTTAATGCAAGCATCCTTGTGATATTCATCACGGTTTTATAAAGTGTTTCCATTGGAAGAAACCATCTAAAATGGTGTAAGAGATTCCC
The DNA here is from genome assembly GCA_004363535.1 of Dasyprocta punctata. Taxonomy (NCBI): domain Eukaryota; kingdom Metazoa; phylum Chordata; class Mammalia; order Rodentia; family Dasyproctidae; genus Dasyprocta; species Dasyprocta punctata. The sequence continues at coordinate 123,869 of RJWM01002101.1, read as the reverse complement.
TCTGTGTTATTTCTTACAACTGGGTATGAATCTACAATTAGCTGAGAAATTTCATCTTTAAAAAATGGCACCAGACCTGGATGGTTTTACTAAGAAAGTTCTGCTGATCCTTCAAGGACAGACAATTGTTCTAGAGCTTAGAGTATGATAGAAGGCTGCTCCATTTTATTTTGTGAGGTTAGCATTACCCTGTGTCAGAACCAGACAAGACAAGCACAGGAAAACACATTGATAGACTGATTTCACTTATCACAGATGCCAACATTTAGATAGCATATTATCAAATTAAATACAGCCACTAGTGAAAGAATATGATGAGCTCAAATAAGACTTATCCCAGGAGTGTTTTGACATCAGAAAAGCAGTGCAGTTCTTAACAGTTTAAGGGAGAAGAGCGATAAAGTCATCTCATCAAATGAAGAAAAACATACAATAAAAGTAAAATGTATACAAACATTAACATAAAGTTCCTTACATTCTGATTAACCGAAGTTACTATATTAGGGTTAGTACATCTGTGCTGGTGAGTTAATTCACTTGACATGTTTAGGAACTAAAAGGCCAGTGTTTACTGAGTTGGTAGGCAACAGTCTCTAGTTGCATGGGTGACAGGTGCGTGATAGCCCAATAAAGTCTGGGTCATGACACATATAGATTTTAATTCATGTGGAGTTAAAACTCTAGCATTTCCAGGGTTCAGTTATGTGCCATGCTGAGTTAAGATTAGTGCAGATGATGTCTCTTAAAGTCTTAAGTCTTTGGAATCCTATATATTAAGGATGAGTTTCTGGTATTACCACTTTAAAAGCTATGTGACCTGGGTTTCTTACCATCTTGGAGCTTGTTTCTTTAATGTAAAACTGGACCTTACAATATTTTGTGTGTTTGGTTACTTTGAAGCTTAGTCTCAGTAATAACTGATTTCTAACACAAAACTCGATCCCTAGAAGGTGTATCAAGTATGTTTGTTTCTCTTTTTTGACTAGCTTTTTAAGTTTTTTGTTTCTGGAATATATTATATATGTGTGTGTTTACGCACATAGGTTTTGTGTTTCTCAATTGCATTCTGACCCTTGTCACCAAAGGATACATACTGATGCCAATTTAGGATCAGTTTATTTTTTATTGGGAAGGATACAACACTGAATTATACTTTTTCTTTCCTCATCACTCATATTTCATGAATTACAGTTAGTTAAATCACAGAATAGACTTGCATACAAGTTGAAAATTCAATTAAGACAATAATAGTTAGGGCAGTATTTGGAATTGTAGTTGGAATATACTTAAGGAAGGCCAACATCAGATCCTTAATAAACTGATTGTTTACTAGCGAATTAAAGTAAAATCTTTGTTTGTGTTCCATTTCTGTGCTCGTTTAGATTGAGTGATGTTTTGATTTGATTATATTAGACTTGATTAGATTTTGTAGTTATTCCAATTACTGAGTAAAGTTTTAAGTTTGTTCATATTACTATATCCCTACCAAGGGCAAAGCTCCTGGCCAGCCTTACAAGTGAAAAAGACCTCATGACATAATGCTTACTCTCAAGCAGCTATTGCCTACCTTTTGGCTATTTAGGATAATTTAAGGTAAGCTGGACTGATGTATAATATACTGGATGCATTATATTTAAAAAATGGATGTTTTGTCTGAATTTAAGTTGACAGATCTAGCAATCAAAACTGCCAAAAAGCAACAAAGGATGAGAAGAATCCCTTGTAGAAAAGAAGTCACTACTTTTCCCCAAAACCAAAAAACAGAATCTTTCCTGAAGTAGTACAATGTTTTTGAGAAAAATGAGTCTTCTCTTGATGATTTGAAGAGACCTGGTTTCATATTTTCTCCTCTTCGTCATCTGCTTTCTATAAAAAAACTTTCAAATAGTAAAATGTATAGAAGATACAAAGAGCAAGGAGTTGTTTAGAACCTGAATAATCTATTGATATATTATTCAGTCAGATCTCCTTATATTACTAAGTTTTGGGGTCCTAAATGTGAGAGCTGTACTTTGTATTACTATCTGTCAAGTTAAGTACGAATGGCGTTTAGTTAATTCCCATTATACTCTTTTGAATTCTGCTTTTTGAATGTTTCCAGCAATGGAAGTTAGAACTGGAATTGATTTTTTTTTTTTTTTTTTTGCGGCACCGGAGTTTGAACTCACAACCTTGCGCCTACCAGGGCAGGCACTTAAGGCACTGAGCCAAACTCCCGGCCCTGGTTTTTTGAGGCAGGGTGGCACTGTGTAGCTCAGGGCAGCCTTGCGCTCGCGTTGTAGCCCAAGCTGGCCTCGAACTCACAACGCTCCACCTACCTCAGCCTCCCAAGTGCTGGGATTAAAGGCGTGCGCCACCACGCCCAGCTGATTTTTTTTTTTTAAATAGTACTTGGGAATTGAACCCAGGACCTTCGCACTGAGCTATATATCCCTAGTCTTTTTTCTTTTATTTCATTTTTTTCCAATTTTTTTACTTTAAAAAGCAAAACATAAAAAAGGGTAGAACTAATACAGAATTTCAAAAAAAAAAAAAAAAAACCAGTAAGAAATCAACACTAGTTAACATATTGAATATTGTTGTCTTAGAAGTAGTTGTTCAGGTTATAAGCTTTAAAGGCATAAAAAATGATCAGATAATCAAATAATGGCAACACAAACTATTCTTTTTGATGAACTAACAGAATTAGTAGTATAGTTATCTATCTTACACACTTGTACATATATACAGTTATGTATACACCTACATACATATAATCTTTTCCTTTCTTCCATTTCTCCTTTCTCCATCCTGGTTATTCTTTGATTTTGAGTACTTTCTTTCCCTTTCATTATTACAGTATCTATTGTACAATTTGGATCTTATTACCATTTCAGTTTTTTATTATTGTTATTTATTTTTTACACTAGAGAGACAATATGATTAGTCTTTTTTATTTTAAAACGATTTTTCTAATAGTCCAGACTGGACTCCAGGTTGCAGTCCTCCTGCCTCAGCCCCCCAGAGTGTTAAGATTGTAGGCCTGTGCTACCAGCTTGAAATTGAATTTTGAAAGTAAACATACCCTGAGAGGTTAAACTGTCTTCCCAAGATATCATAGCTGGCTAGTGGCAGTTTATGTTAAGTCACTAGGCTATTGAGCTTACTATTTATTTTAATTTTTATGTTTATTTATTTTTCATTACCATAAAATACTCCTTTTCTGGCTTCTCTCTGATTCCCCACATTAATACTTAGCACCTCATATAACTTGTTTCTGGCACATGTATGATGAAGAAATGAAACACTCAAGGATGCATATGTTTTATATAATGTCCTCAATAAGTTAATGGGTTATATCCAAAATGAATAATCCAGGGTGACGTTTAGATATTTTCTCAATTTCCAGCAAAAGTTGTATCCCAGCTAATTCCATTACTTGTACACAAACCCTTTGGCTAATTATAAGAGAGAGATCTAAGAGTCTGGGATTTGGAAGACCCAGAGAGATTAGGGACTGAAATAAAGTTGATTTGTAAATCATAGGAAGATTGTGGAGACTTGTAGCAGAAGAGAAGATAAAAGCTTCCTGGGGATAAGAATCAAGACTCCAAACAAAATCCTCATGAATTAATACTGCATTTTTTTCTGGGGGACAAAAGGCTGCTATTGTAGTTGAGAGATAAAGAGCATTCTTTGGATTTTTATACTAAAAGTATGTCACTGAAGCCAGGAGAAAAGTCTGGGGCCCCTGTGGCCCAGGTAGAAGCCTCCTCCCTCCTCCAGTTTCCTTTGCCAGGGTTGGGTGTAGATTCGTCTTTCTTTCAACAGTTTCCCTTGAATCCTGCTTTCGTAAATCTCAGCATAACATAAATATATTTGCATCGACCATTTTCAGAAAATAAGTCTGTGGGATGATATTTTTATGGAAAGGATTTTATAGAAAGGCGGTAACATTAAAGATTACAGCTCTGAGCTCTCTGTAGTTAGAACTGTGGTAGGCACTTCCCATTCGTTGTCTGGAATTGTCTCTCCACTGCCAAGCAGTGTCACTGGCCAAGACTGCATTTCATGTGACCCAGCAAAAGTTAGATCTGCAGTCCTGCTTTGCTTCTGTAATCATTGAAAAGGGCAATGGAAGTGATTAAGTGTCTCATCACTGTTGATATAGTCCGATGGGGACAGCATGGAATGATGAAGTATCCATCCTTCATTGCATTGGTAGATCTAATGCTTCAGGCCACTGATACTCTGATTTCTATACCAACATTATTAGCATATTGCTTTGATGGCTTCTGTTTACAAACTTCAGTTTGGTGATGGGAGACCTACAGGGTAGGATTAATAGGACTTTCTTCATGTTCTTTTTCCAGTGCTGCGATGGAACCAACAGCTTCAGGGGTGCTAGGCAGGTTCTGTATCCCTGAGCCACATTTCCAGCCCCAGTGGAAATCTCTTTAAATTCCTGCTCTGCCAATTTCTGGCAGTGTGACATGAGTAAATGATGCAACAGCTTTGTGCCTCAATGTTCACGTCTGTGAAAAGGAGATTAGTCACAGTAGCCACTGCGCAGAGAAGCTGGGAGGGCTACTGAGTTAATAGCAAGAGTGTCAGGTGCTTCCGAGAGTATCTGGTGTGGAGCCTGCAGGCTCAGCACTGATGACGATTGAAATAGATGCTCATTCAATGTGCTGGTCAAAGGCAAGAGGGTCTTGTGAGGTTTTGAACCTGAGACGAGAAAGATAGTGCCACTGATCATATAGGAAAGTCGAGGGAAAGGATGAACTTTTCTTCTTTCTCCTCTTTGTGGCTGTTGTGTTTTGGTGGTGGGAGACACTTCAGTCTGCCCTTCTCTCTGCCTGATAAGGGACATGTTTGGAGATCGCTGTTCTCAACCCACACTGCACATTAAATTAAGTGGGGAGCTTATAAAAGCTCTGCCTTAGTCCCATTACATCAGAATCTACGGGGTTGGGGTTCAGCTCTTGGTTTTGAAAAGCTCCCCAGTTAAGCTTTAACTTCTAGAAGATTTGAGAACCACTGCCTGGGACAGCTTCTTGGTGTCCTGTAGCTTAGAGGGGTGTCCAGCAGGCAAAATTTTGTGTTCCTAAAGCATGTTTTCTGCTGCCCGTCACCAAGCTCCTTGAAGTGGCAGCTGCAGGATATCTGTGCTGCAGTGTTGCAAAGTCCTTGCTGCCTCCTGCTTTCTTCCTTATTGCTTTTCTCCCAGCGTTTTTATGTGCAGGCTTGTATGTTTTTTGGTAATTATTTAGTGGATGATGATACATTTGAGAGCTCTTGTGACACAAGATTATATCCTTAGATCTTAAGTGTATCTGAGTATGTCTTTAAAAATGGAAACATTTCCCTTTCTGAAATAGAGTTTTCTTGGTGAAACAAAGGCTACTTGTCCTGTGGGTCTGGTTGCAGAAAAGCATGTTTGATCAGCTCATTAGATTTGCCCGAGTTCATAGAAATTATGTGTTTTACTGAGGGGAAATGTGTTCTAGGACTCGTCTGAAATCACTGGTCATGGATAAGTCCTACACATGTGTCTTAATGATGGCCCTGGTGTGACACTCCACTTACGCCGTGCAGTTTGGATCTGGTTCAAGTCACATTTGTTCACTGCAGCTCTTTTGCTTGGGACTGAAGTAGGAAGAGTTCTTTAGGCTGTCCTGGGAATGAGACCTCGGAGTTGTCTTTACTTCTTGGTTAGGCAAAAAAGCAGCAGTCTCTTAGCTAATTGAGTCATCGCTGACTTTGTTTGCATGTTTAATTTGGGGGCATGTTTGCTCTCAGCACTGAAAAAGTTTTCAATCCATTGAATGGAAGAGGAGGGGGATATCTTTAATAACTCAGGGAGAACAACCTTACTTAGAAATTTTGGATTTTTCAAATCTTTAAAAATTTGCTCTGCTGTGTAATAGTACGATGCTGAACCTTTAGAAATGGGTCTTCCCTGTGTGTCTGTCCTGCTGCAGCATGGAGATAGGAACTGTTGTCAGAAAGCTGGTAAAATGAGTCATTCACTACTGCTCATAGGCTTTTAAACCCAGTAACTGTGTAATGTCCAGAATGAAATTCAGCATTACTGTTGATTATTTTGGAGATGATAGAGTTCAGTTTCTCTTCAAAAACAATTAAGCATGCACAGATCTTACAAACTTTGGGAATGGAAATAGTAGTTTCCCCCCTCTTTAAGGTAGGGGTGTACCTCTGATAGGTAAATTGCCTGAGAGCACTCATGTACCACTATTAGTAGATCCAAGCCTTTTTCCCACTGAATGTTGAGGTCTGTAACAAGGAGTCAGTAACAACCTAGACAGGTTCTCAAACTGTGGATGGATTAGCATCACCCAGGGACTTGCATGAAATGCAGGCTTTGGGCCTCGCTTCATATCAACCTGATGGGAAATCTTGCAGTGGGGCCCCAAACAGCTGAGCTTTAATGCACTCCCCTGCAAAGATTCTTTTGCAACTCTTAAGTTTGAAAACAACTGAGCCTACTTCTCAGCCCCAAAGCACGGACTGTATTAAGTGAGAGTCCCTGAGTAGGTTGTGGTGTGGTGGCACACGCCTGGTGTCTTAGCGCTCTGGGAGGCTGAGCCGGGAGGATCACAAATTTAAGTCTCGTCTGGGCAACTTGATGAGATCCTTTCTCAAAATTAAGCTTAGTTCAGTGGCCCTGGGTTCAAGCCCCAATACTATGAAAAATAAACTGAGAGTCCTTGGTTGTGGGACTTGATTTCGAATATTAGCATTAGGTTTTTTGAAGCTGCCTTAGTAAGCCTCAGATACTGTAAGAGCCATGGGCTTTGTACCTGGGTTTTCAGAATGTGGCCCAGGCCAGCAAGCAGAGGTCATCAGGGATCTTATTAGAAATCCAGAATCTGGATGCCAGTGAGTTGTGGTTTGCGTGTTAATGAAATTCCTAGTGACTCATTAGAGTTTCAAAACACTGCTTTGTAGAAATTATGAGTTTCCTTTATAGAAATCAGTCCCTATAATGCTCTCAGTTTGCAAATCTGGTGAAGAGGCAGAACAGTTGCTTTGGCTTCTGCCAGGTGGTGACTCAGGGAGGCGACTGCTGGGGGAAGGGGTGGCATCAACAGGTGCTGCTTAGAAGGATCTAGGACCATTAGGCCCAAAACAGTCCACCTGTAAGCATCATCAAGTGAGACATGACAGTTCAGAACCTTTCAGGCACAACTACCAAAAATCCTAACTCAGCAGGGCTAAAGTAATGAACTTCGTGGCCCAGATACTGCTCCTTCAATTGTGGCTGCAGCAAAATACAGTCTTTCTTCAAGCTTCTGGGTTTCTCTGTTTCTTAGCTCAACTTTGCTTTGTTAGAGTCACTGTCTGGCCTCACAGAATTAGGGTAACGGCTAAGCTGTTGGTAAGAAGAGAGCCTCAAAGTATCTTAAATAGATTTCTTTTTGTTATTTTACTGTATTTTCCTGGAAATAAGACCAGGTCTTATATTAATTTTTGCTTATTTTTAGGGAATGTCTTACTTTTTCATGTACAACAATCTACTTTTATTCGTATCCAACAGTCTATATTTATCCATTTATTCATGCACAAAAATCTACATTTATTCAAGTGGAGTCATATCATCTTCTGGAACATCATCATAACTCTCCAAACCCCAAATTCCAGCCTGAGTTTCTTGTGACTACATTTCCCGTAGAACCACTGGCCCCAGTCTCAAGTCCAGCCTGAGCTCTCCTTACACAGCCCTTCTTGTCCTGTGTGTAGCCTGCTGGTAGGGCGTTGGCAACAGAGCTGTCAGTGATTTCATCCCAGGAATTCTTCTCCCAAGTCATGACTTCTTGCAGGCCAGGCTTCACAAAGTTTCCATTAAACCTGGTGTTAACTGAAGACTTAGGAGACAGGAGTGGGAACAAAACTGATGACAGTTAAGAATGATGTCTGTTCATTATCCAGCATGCATGTTATTCATTTGTTGCATCTGTACTCAAATTGGTCATTGTGCAATAAGTGTCGGGTTCATTTATTGACATAGATGTTCATCTCTTGCCCAAAGGTGCCCACTTGAGTATTTACAAACACTTAATTATAATTTATATTGTCATTTATTATTTAGTTATATATCAATATTATTATTTATAATTCAGTATGCCCATTGTATGTTGCAGTGGATGTATTAAATTCTTCTGTCTGGCTTATGATCTTAACTGGTGCTTATTTCTGGGGTAAGGCTTATATTATGAGCATCCTAAAAAGCATAGTAGGGCTTATTTTCCAGTTAGGTCTTATTTTCAGTGAGATGGGGTAGTCCAGTCCAGGACTGGTGGGAGAACTCTTCGATGCTTACCTTTGGGTCAAGGTGGCAGCTGTATCCCACTATCTTCTGGCCAGGAGAAAGAGTCAAGGGAAGAACCCTTTAGGAACACAGCCTGGAATCTAACACACTATTCTGTCTCCAGACAAGAGTCTGAAGAGGTCCCCTCAAAGAGGATATAGGGACTTCAGTTTACTCTGTTCCATGGGGGTTGTCAGAGCCAAGTGCAGGTGTTCAGAGTGAGGTGCATTATGGTCTGAGGCTTGGGGATTTTACGTGATTTTGAGCGTGCCTTCCAGGTGGCTGATCTAGGTTGTGTGTACCTACCCCTCATTAGGTGGGCTAGGTTAGAATGCACACCATTTGCATGTGTTTGGGCTCTAGAGATAATGCTGTCCACTTAGTGGTGCTCCTTCCTTGGCGTTGAAAGTCTGGGGTTTGTGAATCTGGAGAATCACAGGAAAAGTGCAGGTTCAGTTTCCAGGTGAAAAGTACAGGTCCAAGTTACAGACTTCCTGTATCTTTAAGACCCTTAGTAATTTTTTTTTCCTTTGGGGTTTCCTGGAAGGGAAGAAGTCACCGTAACATGGGATAACTTTATTTGTGTCCTGAAACTTCAGTATTCTTAAAAGTACAATTTTAAAATTAATGGTTTTCCTTGTCTCTTTTCTACTTATCTTTACTTTTTCTATCTCAGTTCCCCTTACATCCCATTAGTGGGGGATAGTCACATGGCTGGACCAGGTCCTATGCATGCTGGGAAATGTAGTCTTTACAAGGTAGGGAGGTGATTACTACAGAAGAGAAGATAGATGGCAAGATGGCACCTGGCTGGTCCAAAGTTAACAACTTATCCTCTCAGCAGCTTCTGTGGAAAGAGCTGCTTTTTTGGTAGCCATTTCAATCACAATCCCAGGATAGGCTGTCGAATGTTAGCTGGCCAAGATCATATACGTCACTCATGGAGGGAGAGTTGCCCAAATCCCATGGGCCATGGTGGGAAAGGAGCCGGTCCCCAAAGAGAAGTAGAAGGAATGTTACCTGAGGGGAAGGAGGATGGGTGGCCTGGGGATGACACACTATTGCCTCCTGCTGTCTCTCATCCTCTGTGTTCAGGCTGCCCCTCATTGTAGCTTTCCTTTCAAGACCCATCTTAACTGCTCCTGATTTTGTCAGGATAAAATGTGAGCACCCACATCCATTTGCCTTGGGCTCACACTCCTGAGTAGCATCCTGGATGTGACTCCAGACATTGTCCTTTGCCTGTGTGTGTTTATTTAGTGATGTATTAAGTAGCAGGCATAGGAGAGCGGAAACTGGACTTCACACTTACTAACTTGCAGGAAGAGGAAGCAGAGAACTTGGGGGGACCAATGTGGAAGTGGGGGTGTTTATGATCTGTCAGCTTAGTCGGATACAGACTATTTGAAAATTGACACATTAGATAAAAGATACAAGTTTATTTGAGTTTAATAAATATAACAGATGTAGCAATGTACCTTTGATCTCTTATTTAAATTGGTAAATTTGAATAAAGGGGTAGATAAATTTCTTTCTTTGCTTGACAAATCCTTTTCTAAAATTCTAAGTTAAACGATTTCAATATTTAATTGCTAAAGATTGTGTTGTAATACATCAAACAATGAGTGTTAGAAAAATGATGACTTGAACTCGTGTTTACCATCTTCTCAAGGTTTTGTTTTCTTTAATACATTTTTATACCTTACTCATTGCCTGAAGGATTTGAAATGTTTTCCAAGACTGAAGGCCTTTTCTGCAAGATAAGATGTAAATAGTTGAATTATACAGAACTGCTGGAGCATTTTAAAAGAATACTATGTAATGTTCTCCAAAAAAAAGTTTTGACATCTTAAATAATGGAAAAATAATACATAATATTGAAATAACACGCCATTCCCAAGCCTCTCAATTGAATGCTTATTGTCCTTTTAATAAAAATGTGGATTGTAGGCACATCTGATATAAATGAACTAAAATTTCATTTGCCAGAACTTTATGTATTCCGTTAATAAGATTTACCCAAAACACTATTGTTGGCTTAATAAATATTAAAAGAGCATTTGTGATATGCCTCCTGGCGTTTTCTGCATCTCTTCTCTGAGTATTAACTACTCTTGTGAGTCTTTACCAAGCTGTTTCTGTTGTTTGTGCCTGGAGGTAAAAATACAGACAGAAAACCAGGAGAATTCAAATAAATTCCATACTATCAACTGTTTGCAGATGTGTTTAGTATTCATTCAGTAAACCTTTTAGTTTATTGAATATTAAACTTTTAGCATTCTGTAATTGCAAAGGGTTCGGTTTTTACTTTGCTGGAAATTTAGAAAACAATAAGAAAAGCATCTTCCTGAAGCATCATTGTCTCACAGGGACTAGGAAGATAGAATGTAATGACTTGTCTATGTATAGTCTTCTTGGATCTTATATTCTTTTGGCCAGACAAGAGTAAAAGGGGTTAAGAGTTTCAAAGACACTGATTTTGATTGGCTAAAAAGAAAAACTCCTCTAAGAGGCAGTTAGACAGAACTATGCCTGGAGGAAGCAACCCTTTATGAATGACCATTTATTTGGAACCTTAAGAGGAGATTCAGACCATCCTCTGGCTGGGGAGATTAGCTGACCTTCTCAGCTTCCTTCTAACCTTGACGAATTTTGTTATTCTTAAAATATTTTGACGTTGTATGCTGAGCGATTTAAAATATATTTCCCTTCCTTTCCTGAGGACTTGGTCTGACTCAGGCTATAAATCTTTTGTTATTCTTAGTTGAAGGATTATAACGGTTGAGGACTAACTTTCTGTTAAACTGATGACCAAATCTCTATTTGCCAAATTTAGGGGACTATGAAACCTTGAAATTTGACATTACCATAGCCTTCCGGTACTTAATTAGAATGGTCAGCTTGATTCTGTGGTGTGAACAAGATGTATGGCCTTGAAGCAAACTTGGGCCACAGTGAGTGTGGCCTTTCGGTGGAAGGAAGAGACCTTCAAAGGGGGACAGGGAGAGGTCTGTGAGCCACATGAGAAGTACAGAGGCAAGGCAATGTCCCAGCCTGTCAGGACTCTGAGAGGTGCCCTTAGTTTCCCAGCTGTTCACTCCTCCGCTGCCCCCAGGTAACCCTTCTGAGAGTAGGTGGGGTGGTCACCAAGTGCTGTCCTCAGCTGCGTTCCACAGGTCACACTGCAAGGCTTTTCTTTCGGCTTACATGACCAGTGTGACAAGCCCCACTGAGACAAATGAGGATTCTAGTTAGAAACCATTTCTCTGTTCTTTCCCCAAAGGGTACTTATTTACTTCTGCGTCTCCTTCCTTATTCTCATGAGGTAAGCAGATGCCAGACAGGTAGCCAGAAGACCTGGATTTGTGTAAGCTGGCCTTTCTCTGCCAGAAACCAGCCACAAATACTGGCAAATCATCCAATCCCTTTTGCCTCAGTTTCCTTGTTTGTAAAATCTTCTGGTTTCCACAGCCAAACATTTGATAGGTCTGTAATAGCTATGTTTCTTTTTCTTTTTCTTTTCTTTTCTTCTCTTTCCTTTTCTTCTTTCTTTCTTTCTTTTCTTTTCTTTTTAAATTTTCCTTTTTGTCTTCTGCCTTGCAGTACAGTTTTAAAATTCCAGTCTAGAGTTTAAACATTGTGTCCTTTACTCTCCTTTCTTCTCCTTTGCCAGCCAAGTAAATTGGTTACAGTTGTCTTTGAGAATGCAGTAATCTTTCCTGCCCAACCATTTCCTCTCTCAGAGATGCTATTTCACTCATAGCTCAGATTTCCTCCTGTAGATAGGAGGATGGAGGTTGCTTTTGATATGGGAAATAGAAAATGGAATAGGAGGTAAAGTTCTTTGGAGTGGGAGGTAAAGTTCTCACTAGAGGGGAAAAAATGTCAATCTGTTAAAGCAGGAAACAACTGGAATGTGAAAACCAGCTGTCCATGTCCCATAGATGAAAATGTCCAGCTGAGGGTTTTTTTTTTTTTTTTTCATTTTGGCTGTATTACCCATTGAATATTTGTTCTTGTCCTGGAATCTAATAGTTACTCTTAAAAGTGAACAAGTGAATACTGTACATTCCAAAAATGATCATAAGGCAGTATTTATTTTATTCTGAGGGTCTGAAGGAATTGATGAATCTACTCTTCTAAAGGCTAATATTTCACTTAACATGATTACTGGGAGTGGGGGTTCTTCAACTGTGATGTCAACATACCCACCACCCCGTGGTCCACTAGCCCTGAACTTCTGCCCCGGAGAAGTAGGAATCCTTGCCCACCGCGCTGACTTCACGTGGCCAATTAGAATCGTAGGGGGAGGTATGAGCTGCTAAAAATGCAGTCATTAAAAAAATGCTCATGCTTGGAGGTATCACTCACAACCCTGCACAATGAATTTATTGAATCACCACTTTAGGTTGGGAATGTGGAATACTTGATAGGATTTTCTGTAGCTCTCACTTTTATGCTAACTAGCATTTCTGACATTTTAGTTCTGGGTCTAAGGTTCTCTACAAAATATGAAATTCAACACTGAGCTAAGCACAAAAACATGTCCAGTGTTATCTGGACATTATTTCTTTAAAAATGGGTTATTTAACTATGCAGTAGAATATAACTATCAACATTTTACACTGCAGTTGATTTCTCTCTCACACTATATACATAATATTGAACAACATTGTTAAGACAATTCATCTACCTCAAAAATTCAGTATTTGAAAGTGTAAAGTTTTGGTATATTCAGAGTTGTCCAACTGTCACCACAATCAAATTTTAGAACATTTTTTTATCAATTCCTTCCATCTCTTCTCATTCCACTTCTTACCAGGTCTGGGAAACTATTAATCTACTCTCTGTCTGAATGGATTTTTCTCTTTTGGACATTTCATATACATGAACTCATGTAACATACGGACTTTGTGATTGATTTCTTTCACTTAGTATGTTTTTAAGGCTTACCCCTCTAGCATACATCCCTCTAGTAGTAGTATCAGTACTTCATCTCTCTTTACTGCTGAACAATACTTCAGCGTATGAATATACTACCCTTTAAAAATCCATTTGTTAGTGGGTAAGCATTTGGGTTTTTTAAACTTCCTGGCTAGTATGAACAGTGCTGCTATAGGTACTCATTTGCAAGTTTTTGTAGGGACATGTATGTATTCTTACATTTTCATTTCTCTTGGGTATATTTCTTGAGGCGCAATTTCTAGGTCATCTGGTAATTGTATGTTTGATGTCTGGAGAACTGCTATGCTTTTTTCCGGAGTGGCGGCACCATTTTCCATTTGCAACAGCAGTGCACAAGGGTTCCAATTTCTTCACATCCTCACCATTTGTTATTGTCTGTCCTTTTGATTATGGCCATTCTAGTGGGTGTGAAGTGATTATCTCATTGTGGTTTTGATATTCATTTGCCTACTGACTGAGCAGGACATCTTTTATATTCTCCTTAGCCATTTGTATTTCTTCTTTTGAAGAAATGCCTATTCAAATCCATTGTCCATTTTTAAATTGCATTGTATGATTACTGAGTTTTAAGAGTGCTGTCTATATTGTGAATACAAGTTCCCTATCAGATGCACAGCTTAGAAATATTTTCTCTCATTTTATGAGTTGTCTTTTCATTTTCTTGATAGCATCCTTTGGAGCGCAAAAGTTTTTAATGTTTATGAAGTCCAGTTTATTTTTTTCTGTGCTTCTGATGTCGCATGTAAGAAACATTCACTTAATGTTGCAAAGATTTATTAGATTTTTTGAAGATTTTTATGATTTTAGTTCTTATATTTAGGTCTGTAACCCACTGTGAGTTAAGTTTTGCATATGTTGTAGGGTAGGAGTGCAGCTTCATTTCTTTTTCCCATGTGGAATCTACTTGTCCTAGTAACTTTTGTTAAACACTATTCTTTCCTCCAATCAATATCATAAGCTTAAGGGTTTATTTCTAGACTCCCAGTTCTATTCTATTTATCTGAATGATCTGTGTACAGTATTATATATATGTGGGTGTGTGTCTTAAAAATAAATGAGTTCTGCTCAGTTTTTATTTTATTATTACTATTTTTTGGTTTTGACCCTAATGTAGGTAGCTAGGGAGACATAAGGCATTACTGTCATAAGACTTGGTCTTGCAGCCTGGCCTGCCTCAGTGGAGCTGCTTTTAGGGGACACAAAGAGTGAGCAGCAGTGAGTGTTTAGCTGTTAGGTTTTATTCTTTTTTTCTTCCTGACATGGAAGGCATTGTGGGATCTCTGGCTAAACAAATGAGTCCCAAATATCCTCCACTCACAGCAGCTGATTAACTAAGTGATTTAGTTTCATGGTATAAAGAAGTCTCATTGTGTGCTATTTTCTTAGTTATTTTAATTTTTAACGCTAAATTATTGGCACTGGAAGCAAACCAACCTGAAACTTTGCTGTGATAGTGTGCTTCTGCCCATGGATGTAGTTGGAGACTGTCTTACCCAGAGAGCCATTAACTATGGACAGATACTGAAAGTTCTTGCAAAATTATGTCTTCATGTTTTTCTTGGGTCCATGGGAGTTTAAAAGTACAATATAGGCTTTTAATTGTTCACAGCTGCTGCACGAGTACAGCAGTAATAATTAGTAGTAATATGGTTCACCTCCTAAGCTGTTAGTTTTAATCGGCTAAATGTTTTTGATCTGCAGTCTGGCAAGGTCTTCAAGTGGAAGGAAACATTTATGGAAGGTCCATCCACTTTTCAGTCAGGAAGTATGTGGCCTGTCTTGTTCAGCTGATTTGTTGCAATGAGTTCAATGGTTATAGAGTTTAATGTTTTCCACTTAATAACCCCAAGTCAGCCGACACTTGACAAAACCCATCCAGTTGTCCTCTCTGCAGAGCCCATGAGAGGAGGTGATGAGGTACCATAGCTGTGTGTCCAGCCCGTTTGGTGTGTCTGGGAGTCTGAAGTCTTTGGTTTAGTGGCCACAGTGACAGAATTGCCTGAGGGAAAAAGTGAATTTGCTGTCACCCTGCTGTGGGCGGAGAGGGGAACCAGCATGGCACCCACTACTTCTTAGGGGTGAAAAAGCACTTTCCAATTTCCAGATTGTAGTCTTGCAAACCATGTAAGATTTACAAAGTTACTTATCCCTTTCTCTATCTTTTCCAAAGTCCTCAAATTCCAGAGTATTAGTACAATTCATTGGTGTTTATCTTGTAGTGCTTCTTAATGCTCTGATAGATAACTTTTTTTCAAAATGTTTTACAATCGTATATATTTATTTGTGACTAAGCACAGAAAAGAATGTTCTTGAAGAGATATTTGGTTGGAGATTGTATTCTGACAAACTTCAAACCAAAGCAGTAACAAAATAGATGTTGCATGAGAACATGTATCAAATTATTAAAAGATATATGGTAGATAACTTAAGGGCAGAAATCCTAAATTCATGTCCAGGAAGTGAAAACATTTATAAATCTCAATGATCTTTGTATTTTTTAGAAGTAGTAGTATGAAATTGAATATATGAACAGGTTATAGCCTCTCATAACCTATCCTGACCATGAATTTGACTACTTTAGTAAGTAATTGTTACCTGCAACTAAGCAATTCTCCTAATGTCTTTACTATTTTCCTTGGAATTTCTGGCACAGCAATTTTTTTTTTTTGTTTTGCTAGCTATAGATGATAGAATCAAACCAAGAAAACTTTGTAATGACAACTTTTTGGTTTTTTACTTTTAAAAGTACACATTGTAAAATGCTCTCTTGAATCTGTAAATAGAAGGGATTTTACTAAAGTTAAGCAGTTAGTCACATTAGATTTTCAAGAAAACAAAGCACAATCATTTTCATTTTAGAGGGTCACTGAGTTGAAGTGGAGAGGTGTGGTGACTCTACTGAGCGGGGATATCAGTTTGGGACTACACATTAGTGTGAGATCTATGAATTTGGCAATGTCTAACTTGGTGATTCTTGCTGTTTCATTCCGCCTGCAGTGTTTTATGAAATAGTGTCTGTTTTATGAAATACTGTGTAAACACCAGAGCAGTCCAGTTTCATTAGTAGTCTTACATCCCTGCCCCTTTAAGCACCCTTTCCCACCCGACATCCTTTATATATGATGTTCAGTGTGTGGACACTCTGTGTGCTTCTGCTTGAAGTACTTGCATCTGGTGAGCCAGCTTGAAAAAGCAAAACAGAAAAATCCATTGGCATTTTGAGAGTTGAATCCACAGAAGATGTTGTTTGCAGTGTGCTGAAAACATAAGGTCCCAACAGCCGGAACAGGCCTGGTGCCAGGCAATTTCTCTTGCAGAGAAAGAAGAGGACTGAGCAGTCCTCTAAGGATTAGCCCAACTCAGCAGCTGCTGTCTGAGTTTGATTATGCACATCCTGCTCTTGGAGACCTGCATTAACCCTCGGCCCCTGGGAGACTTCAGGGCTGTCTTTTAAACAAAAGACTCTTCCCCAACATCCAAGGGCAAGAGCCAAAACAATATGGAGGTTAAAAGAAGGAGAAGCCCTAGAAAACTGGACGCAGAGAGCAGTCTAGGAAGGAAGCTGATGCATAATTTTGGAACTGCAAATGCCTTTTCAGATCCTCCAGTGATTTACAGATGAAGCAGTGGCCCAGAGAAGTTAAGTAACTTGCCCCAGGAGAACCAGTCAGAACCAGAGTCGAGGTCTCCTCACTCCCCAGGCAGACCTGATGCGCCCCATCCCTGGTGTGTGCCACGTTCAGTACTACCACAGCCCTGAAGCCGTGACCCTCACATCATGACAGATAACCAGCTGTGCAGTTTTGAAAATTGAGCAGAGAGAAGAAACTTTCAAAAAGGAGCATTTTGGAATTACGTGTTAGTTATTTTACAGATTGTCTGGGTTTTTCTTTTAAGGAGCCTTTTATGAATGTACAAATCCTAGTAAGCGATCAGTCAATGGAGCATTCCAGTGAATTCTGTGTACAGGTCTGAAAGGCGAAGTGGGCATCCTGGGATGATGTTGGGGTGGAAAGCTCGAGTCTAGGAAATGCGCTCGGAGAACTGGGAATGGTGGTAGTGACGTGAAGCCTTTTGTTTCCCTGTGTTATGAGGAGCAAGGCTGCAGCCTAGAGAAAGTCTAGCTTCCAATCTGAAGAAGGTAGGTGGGTTCAGAGGATCCATTGCTGTTGGAGAAACTACATGGGGTTTCAGAGCCTAAGGCTGTCAGGGTAACAAAAGGCTTTGTTGAAGAACATGGCTATCTCAAGTTCTTTGAGGGGAGTATGTTGCTGCTTATTTCACATCTGTGTTGAATATGGAGAATTTTTCCTGCTTTGTGGTTGTAACAAGATCCCTAGCTTTCTTCCTTTGAAAGGTTGAGGAGCTAATTTCTTGTAGGAAATAACACATTACATTCAGGGATATCACTGAACAGTTTATGTGTGCTTTCTCTTCTTGCCCAATTAAATGATTGTGCCATTAGGGTTTTGTTTGAAATGTAGATTTAAAGAGTTTGATTAAGCAAGACAGAAAAAAATCAGGACAGTCTTATTCACTAAATTTTCAAGTGGTTTTACAATCTATTTTTACACTTTTTAATAGTGGGATTTCAAATTGCCTTATCCTTAAAGGCTGAGTGTAAGCTGAGTGTGTATCTTTACCTATGGTGTTACCATCCTTTCTGCTCTGCAAGACTGAAAAGAAAATGCTTCCTTTAGGTGCTGTATTGAGACACAGAGGAATATCTTTCTTTCCACTTACTGTTCTGAGATTTTAGTGATTTCTGTGGCTGTAAATGAAGAGGAAAAAGGGGAGGCTTGGAGCACACGATAGGGAAAGTAGAGACTTTACCCAGTCAGTTAAAGTAGGGCCTTGACATGGGCAATGTTTTTGTTGAGTAGCCTTATCAGACAGTACCTGAGTCTGCTGATTGAACAATGAGCTTGTGAAGTACTTGTTGCCTGAAAGCAATTTTTAAAAATCGACTCCCTGTTTTTCTCCCTCTGGCTAGTGAAAAGTTAGAGCAGAATAGAAAGCTTTGTGTTATTTAAATTGTTATTCCCTAAGGACAGTTTGGAGTACTTTGGAAAGAGAAGATATCAATAGGTCCTTAATCCCTTTCACCTTTGCTTTCTTAATTGGTAGCAGTATCTCTTCACCCCGTTGAGAAGCACTTTCTTAATGCTGTTGTTATGCTTTTAATAACATCTGAGCAACCAGCTAAAGTGATTTTCTCTGTAGAAAATTATTGTAGTTCATATGATTTGTTACATAACTTTAGGGAATGTCATTGTTTGGATTACTAAGGTAAAGGAAACTGTGGTTTAAGGATCTGTGATCTATACTTGAAATAGTTGTTAAGCCATCTAAGTGAATTTTCAGAGAGCAAAATGAGCACTTTTAGGATGGTAAGTTGTCTGGTCTTGAACAAAAACTGCTTCCAAATTGTCATCTAGGCCGGAAGTCACATTCTTCAGGTGGTAGTTTTATCTAGGAAGGGAATTTTTCTGTTTCTGCATTAGCTTTACACAAATGGAGCGTGTTTCTCATTTGCTGTTTCTGTCTGGAGCTAGGATTTTTTTCTGTTCACTGCTTGTCATTTGGTGTAGGTTTGGGAAAATGTCCTTCCTTTCAGAGCCAGCAGATTCCGTGTGATTCATCAAGTAAGATTTCCCCAAGCAGTTATCAATTCTGTTGCTCTCTTTTGAATGGCTCATACTACAGTGATAAACCTCAGAATTGGAAATCTTGTTTAAAAAAATCCTTTTCCCCCTTCCAAAAATGCACATGATGAATTGCTGAGCCACTAAAATTTCACACTCCCTGGCACTGTCATTCTTTGAGTTACTTTTTATAGAGGATTTGCTGTTTAAGCTAAATTACATTACTATAAAGCTGAGTCTTGCGACGTATGGAAATAGTTTAGGAATAATACCAGAACCCTTTACTTCTTTGAAAAGGAGAGATGACTGTATGGTGACCATACATACACATTGTGTAGTTGAAGTGTTCTGCATCAATTGTGGCTGGGAGTCGAGCTTGCTCCTGATAGGCTGGGCTTTCCCAGGGGAATCTGAGGTGCTCTTGGAGAGGAGCTTTGGTTCTCAGCATTCTGGGGAAGATTTATATCCTGTAAGCCGGATAAAAATATGTGGAAAGGTGATTAGTTTAATTGGCTCTCTGTTATAATTATTCAGTAGGAGGTGACTGTAGGATTGCTATTATAGCCCCAAATGCCTGGTAGGAAGAGGAGGAGAGACTCATTGAAAACAGCA
Organism: Dasyprocta punctata; assembly: GCA_004363535.1. Classification (NCBI taxonomy): domain Eukaryota; kingdom Metazoa; phylum Chordata; class Mammalia; order Rodentia; family Dasyproctidae; genus Dasyprocta; species Dasyprocta punctata. The sequence continues at coordinate 104,336 of RJWM01002101.1, read as the reverse complement.
GCAACATTACAAAACTTGGCTTAAGTATGTAACAAATTACCCTGGCACTTCAAGGACAGAGAAGTTCTTAGCAATTTGATAAAAGAATCCATTCAAGGAAGTCGGCTCATTTTTTCTTTCAATCGATTTGTGGGATATTCTGCTAATGATACCTTTTCCTTTAAAATACTAAACAGTGGAACAGGGTTTAGGGAGAGGTAAACTCCCTAGGCGTTTGTAATTTGAACAGGGTCTCTTCCAAAGTTGTCACTACACCCAGGGTGGCCGCCCTGGTGAGTTTGTTTTGGCATCTTTCAAAAAAAAAAAGCAGCCCAGTCCTGGTAGCATGGTGAAATGAAGTATTTTTCTTTCACATCAAAGGGCAAGGAATGTTCCACAGACAGTGAGCTGAGAAGCAGGGAACAGGCATTTCAGTCCTTGATTTGGCGAACTATGTGTGGAATGTCATAGTTCATGGGCCAGGGATCCTGAAGTGAATCCAGGTGCCTGCGTGGTGCTAAAGTTTTCCTGTGGTGAAGTGACTGCAGGCAGAAATTGCAGCCACATGAACCAAAAATAAAATTGATGGCTTTATTGGACGCTCTTCTCATGAGATTTAACTTTCTAATGTGCACATATATCACTCCAGGGATGTCATTCTAAGTGGCTGACCTTTTGTTTGGGGGAGCTGCTGCATGCTGTGTCTGCAGCTTTCAGCGCAACTCCGCTTTGATTCCCACCCACATCTGTTGAGCATCTGATACGTATATACCTCCGCCCAACCCTCAAGCACACTGACAACTGGCGAAAAAAGATTTAATGAAAACCAGTCAGAACTAATTTCAGTTAAGAGATTCCAGTTTAGCAGACCAGCTCTTTTGGTTTCGGATGTAGACGTTGCAGCTTCCTAGAAGGCCTTGTTGAAGGCAGCATGCGGAAGTCTCCTTGGGCAGGGCCTTGGGTTTCTTTGTCTTACTCCCCCTCCACTCCTGCTCCGGGTTAATGATTGCAGGGTGGCAGGGAATAATGAGCCAGAGTTGCAAAGCTTGTTAGCAACAAGCTGGAGTAATACGGAGTCATATTTAAAAACCATTCCTTCCCCCCTCTTTCTTATTTCCACTAGGAGCACTGCTGTGGCTACACCTAATCAATCCTGCAGGCTTCACTGGGCTGTTTCATGGGACCCAATGTGATGTCATTTGTGCGTATCAGTGGGTGATTCTTGTTTTTGTGTGAGTTCTTGTTAGGTCTTGTGAAGATGTGAATTAAATTTGAGGACTTTCCCATCATAGACTTTTATTGAACCAGAATTTGAGTAAGGTAAGACTATGGCCATTGTTTACCAGGTAACCTAGATTTCCATATGAGCAAAGTCGTGAGGCTTTGGGTCAGTGTGTGAAGCCATTGTCTTGATGCTGGAGAAGGTCTGCCCCTCACCTTGGAAACCACCCTCCTGGGAGTTACCACATCTCTTTGCCATCCTTCCTCTAATAGCCCATCTCCCTCCTGTGGTCAGTTACACTTTTGGGCCTTGTTTCCTATCATGCTAGAGTCGAATGCACGGTTTGCTGGTTGGGTTCTTGTAGGAGTGAGGTAGGACCCCATTTGGCCTTCGTCATCCCACTTTGGCAGCAGCAAAGTCCTCAAACTTCATTCACACGTTCACAAGACTGAACAGGAATTCACACGAAAGCAAGAAACACCCACGGAGATGCACAAATGACATGAACCCTGCCATGGGGACTGGGTTCTTGCCTTGTGGGCCAGGAATCAGGCCCAGTGTTTTCAGTCTTTGCCTTCTCCTGTAAAACTCTCTGGTGCCAAAACCTTCTTCACACTGGGCACTTGCCAGGATGATGGAATTGAGATACAAGAAAACTGGTGCTTGAAGGGCTTTAGGGCTTGTCTAAGCCCATATATACCTCACCAGCACACTGGGTTCCCAACTCTGTTGTGCCTTTTTGTTATTGTTGCTGTTTTGTTTATTGAGATAGGGTCTTGGCTATGTTGTGTAGTTCAGGCTGGCCTTGAACTCATGGCAGTCCTCCAGCCTCAGCCTGGAGTGTTGGGATTACAGGCATGCACCACTACGCCTACCTCCAAATCTTATTTCTGTGGGTTTTTCCTGACTTTGTCAGAATTTTTTTTTCCATCTGGAAAAAGCATTGCTTGGGCATGTGAAATGTAAAATCAGAAGCAAGACCACTAATACATGTAATTGGAGGGCATGGTGTCAGGAATAAAGTAAGATACTGAGTGCCTCCAGAAGAAAGTGTCTGAGCTGACCTTGTCCACGTTGTAAGAACGGGTCCATGGCAACTCTGTGGCTTCGACATCCTTGACTTCGTTTCACTGGTGAGGATGAGGAAAGCGAGTCCCAGGGAGGTTGCAGGGAGGCTTAGCAAAACTGAGCGTCTGGTCTGAAAGGTCAGATGAAGCAGGTAATCTTGGCTGGGAGGCCTGACAGCCAGGCAGGGGCAGGCGTGTTTCTGCCTTGCAGTTCTTCCCTGATGTTTGCTTCCCTGGGCCCCTCTGAGTGAACTTTGTACTATTTTTCTTATGAATTGACAGAGATTAAAATTATGTAAATCCGTGCTGATTTGTGACTTGGTCTTAAATGTCGTCATCTTTAAAGTTAACCCAGACTTTTTAGGTATTGTAGACAATGCAGCATCAAAAGTCACGTGGTTACCGCTAGGTATGTGTGAGGAATTGGTTCAAGGATCCTGGTGGATGCTCAAATCCACAGATGCTCTGATCCCTTGAGTAGAACAGTATAGTATTCACATGTCAACTATGCATATCCTCCTCTATACTTTAAATCATCTCTAAATTACTTATAGTACCTAAGACCATGCACATCCTATGTAAATAGCTACGCTGTGTTGTTTAGGGAATGATAACACAAAAGTATGTGCGTGTTCAATTGAAATGCTATTTTTTGGAATATTTTCAATTCAGTAGAGGGTCAGTTGTATACATAGGACAAGGAAACAAATTAAAAGTATACATACTTGCTCTACAGAACTATGAAGCACATACACTCAGGTACTCTAGAGCAGTGTTTCTTATTGTGCACCACATTACCAGCAAATGGCAGCACTGAATGTTTTATAGTTGGAGGCATTTCTTCACTCCCTTCCTTAAAGTTTAAAAAGGTGGACCCAGATGTCTCTGGTCTGTAGTTAGCAAGATGGGGAGAGAGGAGACCTTTCTAGATCCCAGGGATGCCAACGGCAGAGCATGTTCAGAGGCCTGCGTTTCCTCTGTCGAGGGGCAAGAAACTAAGCAGTGAGCAAAAAGTGGAGAAAAGCTTTTCCTTTTTCATCGTGATGATTTTTTTTTTTTTTTTTTTTTTTGGTGGCACCGGGGATTGAACCATCGTGATGATTTTTAAGGGACTTCATGCGTGCTTGATATACCTAAGCCCTAAAGGGTCAGGGCAGGGAATCAAAAATGGAATTCTGCATTGTGCACCTGTGTAGCTGTGGCCAGGGCTCCTGATTTTGCTATGTTCACGATTTGTCATCAGACAGGGACAGTGATACTGCTTTCTGGTGTGTGGAGGGTCAGCCTGCTGGAGGCACAGGGCCTGGCCCTTGGCCTGGAGGGCAGAGGCAAGTGCCCTCTGGGGAGGTGGTGTTCTACAGTCTTTTCCCGATGTGTGTGAGTGGCTCCTGATTTCAGTGGTTGGTTCCATGTTTTTGGGTATCGCTCACATTCTTCTTTCTCTGAACCCTGACTTTTTTTTGGCACCAATCTCCCTGGTTTATTTCAGTGGTTGCTATGGTGCCTGGCCCATTGAAGGTGCTCAGGAGACACTGGTTGAGTGAATGCACCCTACGGAGGGAAAAGGCCCTGCTTACCTGGAGACAGTGGGCAGAGTGACCTTGCTCAGGGACAGGTTTGTGAACTTACTCGTTTTGGCCTCTAGGGTGTGTAGCAATAGAGAAAGGAAGGCAATGCAGGGTTGTAAAGTCGGAAGTTCTACTCTAACCACTCTGTATCCATTGCCTGGGGCCTCCTTAGGACCCTTGAAGAACAGATCCTGCAGGAGGCTCCTGAAGGTTTTCCTTGCCTGGTGGAGCCTGAATTCTGATGTAGCAGGTTCCCTGCAGGGATGTGATGGCTTGGCTGATGGCCCGGGGCTCCAGCCACAGCTAGACAGAGCCCAGGTGGAGGGAAAACACTAACTCAGATCACACTCGGCACAAAACATAAATTCTGCAAGTTATTTCAAATTCATTAGGTGAAAAGTAGGTGGGGGAGGAGATAATTTCAAACATAACAAACCATGCTTCCTTCCCACTCAATGATCAGTAGCATGTTAAAAAAAATGAATGGAAGAAAATACTCCAAAATGTGGTCCATAATTATCTCTGATGATTGACTTTATGGGTTATTTTATTTATAATGCTTTGTATCTTTATACTGTTCTGTGTTCTGATTGCATTAAATTTAGAATAAGAAAAATAATTTAAAAACAAATACATCTTACTTTGTATCTGTTTTTATTCCCCGTGTAGTGTAAATGGGACCCAGGGGTCCTCTTCTTCCAGCCCTTTTTAATTTTTATTCTGAGACAGGGTCTCACTAAATTTCCCAGGATAAGCTTGAACTTTTGATTCTTCTGCCTCAGCTTCCCCAGTGCTGGGATTACAGGCATAATCATCCTTACATTCTAAAAGTCCATGAGTTCAAGTGACCCTTGTGGCTGTGAGGGTTTAGAATCTAACAAAAATAAAACACCAAATGCAAACCCATTTCTCATTATTAAATACCCAGAGGTATTTCCTATGTTTGGGTTCCTTGCTCAGTGCTTATTTTCAGGGCTGGATTAGGCTTGAGAAATCAGCAGGTTTCCCAGTAGAGTGAGGTGGAAGCCTTCTGACTTGGACCGTCATATCCGAGAAATTGTCTTCCTCCTTCAGTGCTTTCTTTCTTTCCTTTTCCCTTGCTTAGGATCCCTGGAATTGCTGAATTATTCTTTCCTTTGTTCTCTTCAGTCTCCTGTGTATATATAGTTAGATGTCCCTGGTGCCCACTTAGCTGGTGATGGAGATTCTGTTCTTACCTTGTGCCTTACCTGCCAGCCTGTCTGCTTTTTAGTCATAGTTTTCCTTGGTCTAATTCCCTCCTTCCTGCTTATTTACACCTTTCTGGTAAAGAGATGGGTAGAATTTTCCAGCCTATTAGTTTAAACTAGATTTGTTTACCAAAAAAGGAACTTTTTTTCTACCCTTGTTGGTTTTGAGAGAAACATATTAAACATGTTAAAAGTGGTTCACACACCTGACTTCTGAAGTGTTACTTTCATTGACCCCTAACATATTAATTCCGGGCAGAGTGATTATTTGTTTAAATGGTGAGGGTAGAGGATGTGGGGGGATAAAGTGCCTTTATACTTATTCAACAAACTTTTAGAATGATTAATAGCTAGATTTCCAGATATAATAGTAATATTATATACTACAATATTTTAGTATTAGAACTGCTGAATATAGTTTACATTCTTTCATGTATCTTGGATTTTATAGGGTGCCTTGACATTTTGGGCATAGGTAATAAGTAAGAAATTTACAGTTGGCAGAAAATGAGTAAGCACTGTAAATGTATATTTAATTTTTATGTATATTTTAATGTATATTTAATTTTTAGCATTGATTTCCTACAGGATGCCATTGCAATGTTAACCGATGGAACAAACTGTTGAGTTCTTACTATTTATAAAGCTCTCTCTCCTGCATTGCAGATGACAGCACCACCCGGCAGTTAGCTGTGGGTATTGTCTGAGGAAGAATTGCAATCAGAAAGTAACAAAAAGTCAGAGCTAGGAGGGGACTGCAAGGTCACTTAATCCATTGCCTCTTACCCGTTTTCGCATCATGGCACACATTGAAAAGGGCTGCCCCGCGCTCCGCGGGGAACAAATGGCTGCTCTTAGCTGATGTGAGAGATCTGGGGCCTCCATCGCGGACTCTGTCCAGCTGCCCCAAGGCCTGAGAGGCATTGGAATCTCAGCGCAGCTGGGCCAAGGGCATTCCAGTCTAGAGACTGTAATGTAATTCGGTTACAAATGAAACACATCTATGTTTATGCATCCAGCCCCAGAGAGGTAAAGTAGCTTGTTTAAGGTCACACAGTGAATTAGTGGTGTTATGATTTGTAGAGTTTGACCTTTTCAGAAAGTGGAGCCTAATTTATTCTTATGTAAGATACCTCATTATGTTATTCTTTCCAGACGTTAAGGATCATAAAACCGTTTTAGCACGGTATGTTTTCCCAAAAGGTTTATCTTTGCCAGTTTTGTATGTGGAGTAAGTTACAGGTACGTTTCTTTTGGATAACCCAGAGATTAAAAAGTTGCTTTAAAAACAAAAAAAGGGTTAAAAATTAAGGTTATAAAGCCAAAAATAATTCCTTATGTGTAGAAACAACTATACCACTTAAAATACTGTCTTCACAGAAACCAAGAATGCACTCAATGTATAAAACCCGTATGTTGGCAGTTGCCTCGTCATTTAGGATTTAAGAAATAACAAAAGTAAAACTGGAGAAGATCGATTTTAACTGTAATAGACCTTCATCCCTAGATTGATTAGCTATCAACTATATAAAGTCATTCACAGATAGTGGGAAACAGTGACTACCTGGCATGGTTTTATAATTCAGTTCTGGTAACCTTTCCATCCTCCTTTAGCTGCATGAGATGATTGACAGATGCTAGTGTAATCGTGGCTTCGTCCACGGCTACACATACTCATGTGTGTGCCCCCCAACTTGCACACAGTTCCATGGTGTCTCATCTTAGGCACTTGACTGAGACACAAATTCTGTGTGTCATTTCAGGGTAATTCAGAGTGCATTAGGGTAGTGACATCAGAGTGACTTGTTCTACGATGAGCTCAAGATGCCAAGCCTAGACTAGCATTACCTACCACTGACTGCTGTGTGTCTTTGCAGTTCCTTAATCTCTCTTTGCCTCTGTTTTCTCATCTGGAAAGTGAGAGATAGTGGTATCTACCCATTAGGAGTGTAGGAGTAATGTACGTATTGAATAAATTAATTTAAAACAATAAATACAATAAACATGGGCTGTTCTCATCATCACTGTTTCAACGGCTCCCATAAATTGTCATTAGTAGAGGACAGCAAGGGGCTCTTTGATATGAACAGGATCTGTTCTACTTTGCCAGTCTTGGGTTTGTACTTCTTTTTTTCTTTTTCTTTCTTTTAGTTAAATCAAATTAATTAATGAATTAATTTTTTATTTTTGCAGTCCTGGAATTGAATTTAGAGGCTGTACCTGTGAGATTCAGCCCTTTTTATTTTTACTTTTGGGACAAGAGTCTCACTAAGTTGCCCAGGCTGGCCACAAACTTGTGCTTCTCTTACCTCAGCCTCTAAGTAGCTGGGGTCCCACATGCATGACCATGCACATGCCCAGCAGACTTATACCTCTTATAAAACAGTAGTCGTCTGAGTTCTTGGGGGGCCAGGATGTATTACTACATTTCCCTGCATCTCTGCCTATTGAGATTTTTTGTTGTTGTTGGAGAAGGAGGAACAAAAGGAAATCTACCTCCGGGAACATAATAAAATGTTATTTTTGTCTTATTTAACATTACATTCCAGTCATTCTTGGCAGAAGTGTTGAGTAGCAGAAAGAGGAGGGATAGAGATCTCATGTAATGGAAACCCAGACGGCATGGTACTTTTTAAGCATGTATCCCCCTTCTTTACCCCCCTTACCCCAATATGAGGAAGAGGTCAGGAGCCTGAATTCAGAAGGGCTGGCTTTGGTGCCCAATTATTGGCCGAGCGTGCCTTGGGCTGAGCCTTTGCCCTCTCTGATGCTTTAGATTGGAAGCATCCCCTCGAGGTGTCATGAGTGGCCAAGGCTGTGGTGTAAGACTTGCAAGCTTGAGCCTGACTCATAGTAGTCTGCGTGCCATAAATGTGCCCTCCCTTTTCTGAGTACATCTTAAGTACTACTTGGAGCAGTCTCTTAAACTGACCCAGTGAGATGTTTCATGCCAGTGGCCTTTTCAATTTAGATTAATGCTTTCTGGGCCCCTCCACTTTCACCCTCCTCTCTCGGTCTCATTCTAAGTTACTTTAGCTCCTTTAGTTTTGTCACCCAGTTGTTTCTTCACCCTGCCCCCACCATGCCCAAAGCCTCACTGTGCTCCTTGTCCTCTCTCTATGGTGTAACCCTTTCTCCTACCACAAGCAGGATTGCCAAATAAAGGGTAGGAGGCCAATTACAGTGGAGTCTCCAGTCAACAAAAAACAACTTTTTCCAATGTAAGTATATCCTATGCACTACTTGGAACATATTTAAACTCTAACCATTGTTTGTTGTTGGCTGAAGTATCCCACATATTTGTAAGTTTTATAACCCTACAAATAAATATCCAACCTGATTACATTATTAAAACTTTTCTTCCCACAGCAGCAAATTTTGGCTTTAAAAATACCAAAAGGAATGAAAGAGTCTTCCCAGATACTTCCTATGGCTGTGTTTTGACTAACTTGAAAATGCCTGCAGGTTAATAGCAGATTCTGACAACCAAAAGGGAGTTCTGTGATTTCAGGGTATGAGATATGTGTCGACTTGGATTCGGGAAATCACACGGTAAATGTAAGGGGTCTGTGTTTTTGGCTGAATGTCTGCCTTGGGAGTAGGTGAAAGTTAACAGGTATAGAGTCACATGCATTCCATCTCTATTTAAATTGTAGAAATACATTTTATTGCTTTACATAGTTTACAGTCTTGATGATCAGGCTTTAACTGAACAGAGCACAGAATCTGAGTGAGTGCTTGGGCTTGGGACCTGAGATACAAAATGGAAAGATGGTCATACCAGTTAAAGATTATAGTAGGCATTTTTATGAATCGTAGAAATGGCTTTTGCATGGAGCTCCAGAGGCACGAGGCTGAAGGGAAAAAACCAAACAGGAGTGATTTGTGTTTGTCAGTCCTCTAACATTTATGGAAATGTCCATGGGGAATAGCAAAGCAATCAGGTGACACAGAAATTCCCTCAAGGAATTTAATTCATGATTGAGAAACTTGAAAATAGAATCATTTATCCCAGTTCTTCTTCCCATCCTTTTGTTTCTTTTTTTAAGTTTCCCCCACTGAGACAGAGATAGGTCTGCCGCAGCTAGGGGGTGGAACAATCAAGGAAAGGTTGTTAAAGACTTGGCTACTCGCAGTAGAAGTTGTCAGGATGGTTCAGTAGTATTTCTTAAGAACTTGATAGATGTGATCAACCTCATATTTGAGTGTCTGCAAGTTCCTGGAAAGGTTTTGGGTGCTGGCATTTTTTTTTCCTTTTTCAGAGGAGGGAAAAAACTTATAGCCGGGCGTGGTGGCGCACGCCTTTAATCCCAGCACTCGGGAGGCTGAGGTAGGCGGAGCGTTGTGGGTTCGAGGCCGGCTTGGGCTATAACGCAAGCACAAGGCCGGCCTGAGCTACATAGTGCGACCCTGCCTCAAAAAAAAAAAAAAAAAAAAAACCCGGTCCGGGAGTTTGGCTCAGTGCCTTAAGCGCCTGCCCTGGGAGGCGCGAGGTTGTGAGTTCAATCCCCGGTGCCGCAAAAAAAAATAAATAAATAAAAAAAATAAAAGCTATCTTGGAATTTGCATTCTTTCCTTTGTTCTAAGAGCTCCTTAAATTGCTCTGGGATCCGCATCCTAAGGTTCACAAGATTGGAGTGTCCAGGTATCTGAGAGCTGTCCCAAAGTTCTCAGAAAATTTAGATAGAGTGAAGGAACAGAAACAATCTGTGGAATATTCTTTGGCATGACAGGATTCCCTGTTGGGGTAAATGGCAGATCCAGTAGTAGTGAGATGCTATGGCAAAAGACTATCTAGAAAATAAGTGGCTTTAGGTGTTTAGAGAAATTGAAAAAAATTAATAACTTTTCTTCTGAAAGATTTTTGCTTTGAGATATTTCGGTTATATTTTATTGCTTTTAAGTGCTCTTTAATAAGTCCTGTATTTTGTGCTGGTGCTATTGATTTTAAGCGTAACAGGGGAAAAAGATAATTTTATTCCCATTCCTTGAGGGGTAAGGCACTTAGAAATATCTTTCAGCTTTACCTGTAAAATCTTTTTATTTTCAAGTGACCCCTGACTTCAGGCCTCACTAGCTCCCGAACATTGAGTTTTGAGGTGTGGCTGTGACAGTCTTATTTCATGTCAGCTATGTTACATTAATGCTTCTGTTGTATATTGGGCTTCCAATTCTGGAAGTTCATTTTAGAATATGCATTATATGCACTAACGAAATGGATATGAAAATATATCAAATACAAATGCAAGTTTACAAAACAAATACTTAATAAGTATTTCAAACCAAGGATACTAAAGATTTTTTTTTTTAAATTTTGCTATAAATGTCAGTTTGGAAGAATTTCTTAAGGTAAATTGATGACGCTTGTGAGTCCAATGTTAAGTCTCCAGATAGCAAATAAAGGCATTTTTTCCCATTGTTTTAAGGACCCTCAGATAGTTATCTGCCTCAAATTCTGTGGTGTATGAAATGGTAGAAGTTGAAGGAGGGGCAGTTTCCATGGCAACTCCTTCAGTCACCCATGTTCTTACATTTCAGAAGGATCTTCATTGTTGGACTGTGAATGCAGTATTAAGAATTCAATCAAATCTTTGGAACGAGAAGAGCAGTTGCGAAAGAAATTCATTTGCCTTAAGCACAGGTAGAGCAGATAACGAGCTGGGTCTGTGCTGTGCCCAACTGATCCCTGCCAGTCTAGTAACCAAGACGTTCGTTGCCTTTGGACATTGGCATGAGTGGGTCTGATTGACATCTAGTTTCGGTCGTACAAGAGAGTCACAAGGTGAGCTGTCTTGCATTGGGTTTGAGGCCTGTACATCACTAGGATATAGTCATTTAGTGTGTAAAGGTTTGGAAACGATTGATTTATGCATCTCAAGAAAGGAAGCAGGATGAAAATTTTGTCTAAAAAACAAAATTCATGCTGTAGTCATTTTATGGTTTTTCTTTTAAATGAAAAAGGACAAAGTGGGCCCTGGAATTATCTTCCATAACCCGAGCTGCATGTAGAACTGTATGTGTCTATACCACAGGAACAGTTGGAATCCCTGCAGAAATGACATCAAAGGAAGACCTTTTATCTCCCAGGTTTCCAAAGATGAAATATGTTTAATGTGGATGAGATGATATGAAAGTATTTTCTTCAAACATTTTTGAGTACTTACATTTTCCTTCCTGATCTTCTCCATAAGCTTCTTTTGCTTTGTAGAGTTGCACATGTGGTATTTAAGTATTTGAGGATTCATGATACAAAGACTCTTGTCATCTGGTTGAATCTGAGTTTTGAAAGTTATTAGATGATGTAAAGACAGGAGAAACAGCAGCAGTCTTTCATTATTGCTAATATTCAAGTAAATATCAATCTATAAATCAGCATATATTAAGTAGACTAGATACTTGCCTAGCACCATACCCCAGGGAACAAAAGGAATATGAGAAATGATTCCTACTTCTTTTCAATTGTTTGGTCTGATTTTGTGACCATTTGTTTTTGGTTTAAATGCAATATAACATGAGTTTAATTAGGTTTTCACTTTTTCACTGTAATGTAATAGACTTATGAACCAGCTTCTCCTTCAGCCCATCTGCCTTCTGCTCTTTCCCTAGTTCTAGCCTTGCACATGCTCCTTGGACAGATCCCTTATTTGATGTGTGTGTAGCTCTCATTATGTAGCCCACATCATTTTCTATTTTGGACGTAAATCCCAAGAGGGCGTGGGCTCTACACCTTGACCTTTGCAGGACCCAGCATGGTAAACCACACGTAATGAGTGTTTTAGATGAAGACGAGGATCTGAAGTTAGAAGCTGACATCGCTAATGCTTAGTTAACTGAAGATTATTAATGTGTATGGTAGTCCACTTTTTGCAGCAGAGCATGAATGAGCCCGTAAGCTTTTTCCAGTGGTCCTGAAGAATTCCCAGTCAGGTGCATTCTGCTGCAGACTTGGCATCCCAGGATTGATTGGGGCTGTGGGGCAGTTTCCACAGAGGGGACAAAGGTCTTCTCTTCCTGTACGTGGTTCCAAGGTGGGCATGGCACTGGGGCAAATCAGAATAAATACAAGCTTTTCTTTCTTTCTTTGTGAATACAGAGTTTTTCTCCCTTTTGCCCCAGAGTATAGTTCCAAGTCAGATAACCATATGTTTCAGTTTTTAATTCACATTTGCCTGGCCTAATTGTTGGTATTATTGTTATTTTTAGTCCTAGGAATGGAATCCAGGCCCTTTAAAAATGTTTTAAAAATGTTCAGCTATGAGCCTTCCTAAGTTGGGATCCTCCTGCTTGGCTTTTGCCTGACTTAATTACTTAGAATTCTGTCTTTCATTCCAAGGAGTAAATCAGTAACAATTTGATTGGTATGCTAGTTATAAGGAGGAACACGAAGAATCAGTTTTTAGGGGAGATGGGGAGGAGAAGGGAATTGGAGATTACTGGGTTTAGGAGAGGTGAGGAATTTGGGAAATAGTGTGTAGCCTAAAATGGTAGATATTCTTCGGGTGTAAAGTATCAGTTGGCTTTTAAATTACAAGTATGCTACTTCAATATGTTTGGAAGGCTTAAGGGTTGCATGAGATCAAAGACAGATTTATTTTAGTTTGTCATAGTACAGAATCTTTGAGTGCAGTTAAGCAGGTTACTGTGTTTACATAGAGCATCAAACATTTTTATGACTAATGGCAAGAGTTCAATGGAAGGTACAGATGTGTGCACTTGTTTCTTTGTGAAAAGGATTTAATCTGTTGAAATCCTGCTTGGTATATGTGCTCACTTAGCTAATTGTATAATAGATATTCAATACTGATTGAACTTAGCTATTATGAGATGCTAAGCTGGTCATGATGGAAAATGAGGTAGGACCATATTAATTTATATTTAAGGAAAATCTTGTAAACTGAACAAAATAAGTATTTCAAAAATTTAGTTATTTAGGAATTTTTATGTTCAAGTTTTAATTTAAAAATAGTTTGCATTTCTCTAAAGGGTTTGTCAGCTTAGGTTAATGGGAAGACTGGAGGGTTCTTTCAGGATTGATGTACTCACAGTTTACCAATCCCCCCAAAGTCCTGTATGGTTTTCTTTCTCTGCTTTGGCATGAAGCAGAGTCTGCTTTAACCTGGGCACAGCACTCCCTTGGTGTGGAGAGCCCCCATATTAATTTGAGTATTCTTATCTTGATTGTGTGTGTGTGTGTGTGTGTGTGTGTGTGTGTGTATAATCTATGTGTGTAACTTGTGTTCTTAAAAGTAAATTAAAAATACTTTCAAAAGTTATCCAGTAATCTTGCTTTACATTTTGAAAGAGTTTTATAATTTCAGAAAGGACTATCCATCTTGTTGGATCAACAATTTTAATGGGTGTGAAAATCTTTTTTTTTTTTTTTAATATTTTACACTTGAATCAGAAGTGTGAGTGACTTACTCAGGGTGTAACAGATGGTAGGATGAATTTTGATTCAAACCCAGATCTTTTGATTTTATGTGCATTGCTCTAGGCTTGAGATTACCTCTTAAAACTTCTTGCCTTGTGTATTTCAGAATCTCTTCTTCATTTGGGTTTAGTTTGAGGTTGTGCTGTACTATTCCTTTAGGAATGAAAGAGCCTAGATGCTTTTGGCTGAGTGAACATGGCTTACTCAATCTGAAAAGTGTGCTTTCTGATGCAGAACTCTCACCATCCTACAGGCGTAACCAAGAGTGGGTGAGGACTCTTGGCTCATGCATCCATTACCAATTCTGCTGCTGTTGCTGCCTGTCTTCTCTATTCTGTCCTCTACTTAAAGGCTTATGCTCGCTCCTCAAGAACAAGCTGAAATGCTGCCTTAGCAGTGATGTTTTCTCTTATTTGTTCTGGTAATTGCTCTTTCTCTTGAGTTCCTGGAGTACCTCAAATTTCTCTTATGGCCCTTGTCACACACTGCTGTACAGTGTAGCTATTTGTCTTTATTATATTTCTTCTTACAAGATTGTGGTGAGCTCCTCAAGGGCAATGACCATTGCTCATTTATCTTGATGAACTTGGAGCACTTAACACAGTACCACATTCCTAGGAAGTTTTGTGGGATTGTCTTGGGATGTGCATGTGTGAGTGTGTGTGAAATGAATGAGTGTAGACATTGTTAGGCTTGTTCCTAGACACGAAATGATTATAGATTTTTTAAGGCATGTGAATGTTACCAAGGGATTCTTATACTGGTATAATTATCACCTAGTTTGAGCATAATTTTAGTATATGTGGTGCTGAAGTTAGCACCAGTTTGTGCATAAATGAGAAACATAATTCTTTATTTTCTTAGGGCTCTACCATTTAATGACATTGCTTAGGTGCTTTGGACAGTGCTACCAGGGGGAAGTGCAGAGCTAAATTCCTTCCAGAGTCCTGACAAGCTGGCTCCTGGTGTTGTCCATGTAGCCTGTTGAGCTGAGCTGTGCTGTAGCACAGCTGTCTTTACCCAAAATACTTTGCTCCTGTGGCTCTTAGATTGCAATAATGGAGATAACAATTTTTAAGATTTTATCTTTTCCTGCCTAATCGTGGAAATATTTTAGATGATTTTTGGATAGCAGAAATTCAGCCGGTAAGACTTGGTGAGTTTTGAATATTTGAGTTTATGTTAGGTTTGTTAATTTTTAGACATTGACATGTTTACATTTCACTCCATGTTCTTCCAGTTCTGTGGATCTTCGGCAGGCCTAGAAATTGACATATTTCAAATAAGCTCACCCCTTCTAACTCCCCTGCACAGTAATTCTGATGTTAGGAATCAGAGAAAAATTAACCACGAAAGACACGGGAAGAGATTATATTGGAGATTAGTTGGTTGACTTTGATGTCAACCTTTCAAAATACATAAGACATAAATTGATCCGTTGTAGAGGTAAGAAATATGACAGAGTCTAAGGTGAGAGTGAGCATATAATAAATATTGAGAGGATAGTTGACAAGACTCACCAGATTTCAGTGGAAGAGTCATGAGAGCAGGGTTCTCAAACTGCAGGTGCATCAGATGTGCCCCATAGCCTGTTCATCATCCATGTTCCTGTTTCACCCTACTTGAAAATTCTGTCAGTTTGAGAGGTTCTATAGGCTTGGTATGTGGCCTGAGCATCTACATTTCTTGCAGACATCCAACTGCACCTGGGGTGATGGTGCCCCGGCTTATGGAGTACATGAGGATTTGCTGAGACAACAGGGCCTACCTTTGACATAATTACAGTATTTTTTTTTTTTGAGGTCCCAGGGATCGAACTCACAACCTTGTGTTTGCCAGGCAGGCACTTATACCACTGAGCTAAATCCCCAGCCTTTTCTTACAGTTTTGGACGAAGTCTTTGGATATAAGGTGGGGAGACTAGAATCTAGCTAAAGGGTCTTTTGCAGGACTGTGGAGTAAGCCCGTGAGGTGACATAGTGAGTGGACGCAGTCAGGAATATGAGGTAGAACTTTTTCTCAGAAGGTATGGGTGGACGAAAAGAGAGTTTAACCTTCTTTAAACTGCTAAGACATTGCAGAGTATTTTTTCTCATATACTCCACTGAAGTTCTTTAGAAAGGTAAGCTTTTCCATCTACCCTCTAATGACCTAATAGTTGTACCTCATATATAGCCATAATAGCCTGAGATCAGAGATTGGTCTAGTCAAGGGATTTATCTTGGGTCCCTGAACCATGAATGGAAATGGGAACCAGTGAACCAACTTTCCAACACTAGAATTTTGTGTGGAAGCATTGTGATATGTCAGCTTCTTTGGATTAAAAAATGCCTAGCAGGTTAATAGAGCATACTTCTGGCTGTTTCTGGGTTGGTGATGGAGGCATGGTTGTGGGTACCGTATATGGTTCATTGTCCATTCTTTTCTGGTACTGTTTTCTTGCTCTGCTTCCTGGCCACTGTTAACTGTATAGCTCTGTTTCGCCATGCCCTCCCACCATGGTGTTCTTGCCTTGGAGCCAGCTGATTATGGGCTGAGTCCCCTCAAATAATTAGCTAAATTAAACCTTTTCTCCTTTAAGTTGTGATGTTGGCTATTGTGTTCCAGTGACGGGATATCTGACTGATACACACATGTTTTATGGGGATAGAGTTCATAGTCTTTAGTATATTTTCAGAGTTGCCCTTAACTGGGACTTAGGGTTAGATGATTTAGTGGTTGGCTGATAGCTGGCTTGCTTTCTCTGTCTTCTCCCTTTTTAAAAATCCTGAAAAAGTTCCCCTTTGTGACAAAAAAGTGGCCAAAAGAACAAAAAAGACCCAGTCCATTAGATGGAGTCATGGTGAAGCCCCTCCATTTGTTTGTGTGTGGGTGGGCGCCCAATCATTAGTAACCTGGAAAGAGGGAACGGGAAGCTGTCTGAAGAATGTGATGAATTTTTTTGTTCCTTGTGGAGCCATTTCAGTGATCTTAGCTGAAGTAAAGAGAGGGCTATTTTAACAGCAAGGAGGTGAATTACTATCAAGTTTGGAGCTGAAGAAAAAAAGCTGATGTGTGAAACAGGACCATGTGTGAATGGATTTCTCAAGTGTTTCATTAAAGATTCGTCAGAATGGTTAGCCCTCTAACCATGCTGTAGTTTCTGGCTTCTGATTCCTTTGTGGAATTAAAAATGCTCTTAGGAAGAGGAGCTAAACAAGTCTTTTGTTTGAATTTCCATATATTGATTAATGGACCCAGCAGAGCATCCTGCTGTGAATTTGGTCTGCTGATGGTAACCATCACAATGAGCAAAGCTTTTCTGAACTGGCACTTTCCACGCGGGTGTGACAATTTTTAAAAAGCTGCAGAGCTAGAATAAAAATGGCCATTTCTAAATGGCCTATTGATTTGCAAAAACCTTTTTGTGTCAAATTGAATGGTCTCATATCTGAGTTGAGGAAAAAGATGCAGGCCATTTTCCATTTATTATTGTGTCTTCGAGGCTTAGGCTGACAACATTTCAGTGGTTATGCTCGCCTCTTGTTGAAAGATTTGCTTGCATTTCATGCCTTGCTCGTATGTGTAAAGATCTGGCTCTTCTGCTCACTATGGAAGATGTCTACAGCTCCTCTTCCAGTGTGAGTCATAGTCAGTGACTGTGGATCTACAAGGCCTAATTATGACTCAAGCTCACCCATAAACTTGGGGACCACCTCCCCACCAACGCGCTCTACTCGGCTATTTACAGACAATGTCACCAGGAATTGCTAGGTGCTGAGCACATGTGCAGAACTCAGAGGGCCTGTGTTCATTTACATCATCACTGTC
The DNA here is from genome assembly GCA_004363535.1 of Dasyprocta punctata. Lineage (NCBI taxonomy): Eukaryota > Metazoa > Chordata > Mammalia > Rodentia > Dasyproctidae > Dasyprocta > Dasyprocta punctata. The sequence goes on along the minus strand of RJWM01002101.1, from coordinate 87,030 downwards.
TTTTATCTTGAGCCATCCAGGAGAGCTGCGGATGGTGATAAACCATGTCTGGCTGTACCTGGGCAGCGTATATTTTTGTCTACTGGTAGGTACTCTCAGAGTGACTACTGCACAGATGAGAGATCTGTGTTTGCATGATGTTTTGTCTCCATATCCGAACTGACTTGATAGGTAAGGGTCCTGATTTCAGTTTTTAACAAGTTGAAGCAGCTTTTGAATGTTTCTTGCTTCCGAAGAGAATAATCATGATAAATACTGAAGGCAGTTGAAATATGTACTATTTGTCAGTTATCTTCCCAAACAGGAAGTATCAAGGAGAAAGTAAGTTCTAAGAATCACAAATGCTTTTTGCTGCAGATATATGATTCATTTTGACAAAGAAGTTCTTCTTATCTTCAGGCAGTCTATGGACTGGAGTGGGCAGGTGCCACTTTTCAAACTTGTTTTTAACCTGTATTTTATCTCATCATGGTAGTGCCCCTCTTTTCTTGAAATGGCTCAAAGCTTAGTGAAAGGTGAGGAGAAGTTATTGGAAATAGCTACCATCATAAATGGACCAATGAAACTTCTGGTCTGAGCCTTCTCTTTAACCTCTCATTTTTAACACTGAGAATTTGCTTTGTAGTAGACAGGAAACCAAGTATATTGCCAAGCTGAAGGTTGTGTACTTCACTGACTTGATGTCAGTTTTGATAATAAGCAGGATGATGGCAATAAGAAAATCTGACCCCAATTCTGTGTGTAGAACAGAACTTCCTAGTGTGTCCTGGCTAACAGTATACACACTGGGTAGATGCCATGTTTAATGGGTTTTCACAGTATAATATTATGCTGTGTAAAATTCCCTCTTACCATTGTGTTCAGCAAATTGAGCTCAAATGTGCCTGTGCACCTTTTATCTCTTGTGTAGCAAATTATATTTGTCAGAAATATTTCTTGAGTAGTCTGAGTATAGAAGTCTAAAAAACAGTATTCAATAGAAGCCTTTTATACTAAAATTGAGACACCTTATACCCTAGGAAAACACGTTATTTAAAAACAATTTTGAGTATTTTCAAACTTTCTCCTATTTTTCCTACACATTTTTTTTTCCGCAGTCATAGGCCTTGGCATAGAGAAAACAAACAAAATAAATCTTGTTTTCTCCTGTGTTTCCAGCTCTTGAATTACAGCTTCCCTGAGCAGCTTGGTGCCTTTCAGGTTTTCCTACAAAAGTACAGGAAAAACTTAAAGGTGAATGTAGAAAACCTTGTCATTTAGATATAACCCTGAAAATGGGATAAAAGTATTTTTGAGAACCATGCAGGGATTGCTGGGAATGGAGTGACTTTTTTAGAAATCAGTGGCCTCTGAACTATTGGGAAAGGGGAAACTTTATTCCAAACAGAAATAACACTGAAGCTCTAGTCTGCTTGGAAGTAGAAGCCATTGACTTTCACCTAGTCAGCAAATGGGAGCCTTGGTTTGAGGGACTGTTTGTCACTTGGCCCATCTTGTCTCTTTTTTTAGAGTAACTTCAACAGGCCATTATCACGATGCCTCCCTCCATCAAGGGAAATGTGGTTTCCAAAGCCTTCCTGAGTTTGTCTTCAGAGGGTAGGAGCACTGACTCTTAGGTTTGCATGCTTCCAAGTGCCTTTGTTTAGGGATTCAATGAGTATTTTTGGAACTGCTTCTTTTTAAATTCAACGAGCGGATTTAAAACAAAATTACTTCCTTATTTCAAACTAGAACCTAGAGACTTTTAGGGAAGGGGCTTATGTAGTCCCTTAGCTGAGAGAACAGAGTCAGAATTACCTTTCTTATTTTCTGGTATTGAGTCCTGAACCTGAAATCAGCTCACCTTTGCGCCTGCTCTGTTTTCTGGGTTTGAACTTTTAAACTTGAAATTCACGAGTCTCCCTGGAAGTACTTCCTGAATCCATGGAAGTACACCACCAAATCCGTATAGTAAATCCATAGACAACATAGGTAGACGGGAGTGTCTCTGCTTAGCTGAAAAAGGGAATTTAAAAAATTTGTCAAAGGTTTCATATTTACAAGTAATATAATGTAAAATGAAAACATTAAAAAAAAAGAAAAGAAAAGAAAGGAAATAGGTGGTTGTCCCAGTGACTCTAGGATTTTGAGCATAGGGTAATAAACCAAGGATGTGCCTGGGAAAGCCCAGTTGTTCACACGGAGACAGATTCCACAGGCAAGTTCAATGAGCTATATTTTCTTTTTCATTGTTGACTCAGCACTTGTCAGAGGTGCCTGGGAAGCAAGTTTTGATACTCAACAGGTGTGCCCGTGTCACATTTCCAGTGACAGGCTGATTCCCACCCTATGCATAGATCCCCAGAACCCTTAACTTGGCAAGACAGCCCAGAACAAGATCCAACCTCTGTTCTCCAAGCACATTGTATTAGAAAATTAAAAAGTTTTCTTTGTGAAGTATAATGAGTGACTCTTAGAAAAATAGCACAGTGCTTCTGTGATCCTGATCAGCATTAGGAGATTTGAGGAGCATGCTGGACAGGAGATTCAAGGAGCCTGCTGGACAGGTGCCACCTGTAAGGTAATGCGTCTCATCGTTTCTTGCTAGTTGTTGCCCTCATCTTTTTTCTTGGCTTAGTGTTGTTGTCTGCTGGTTTCTTCCTGCGGTTGCTGTGACCATCTCTCTGACTCTGGTGGGGTCTGCATGTGTCCACAGCTCAGAGTTACTGCAGAGAGGGCTTGAAACTTGACTCCTGCTCAGCCAGTGGTGAGCACGTTCATGCAGGTCCCTGTCGATGAGCAGGGTGCCAGAGTGGTAGGCGGCTGTCCTTGGGGTGTGCCACCTGGTTCAGGCACCGTGGCCGTAGGGAGGATTTCTCCGGCCCCCACCCAGCCCAGGTAGGTGGCTTAGATGCAGAGATACTGTCACCCCCTTGCCAGGGATTGCATCACATTCCTCCTACAGTCCCGGGAAGCTCACTTCTTAGCCATTCATGGAATTGAGACACAGTCTGCCCATAGTTACAGTTCTGTGGTCGAAATCCTCCTCTTTTTCAATCATATAGTACAAAAGAGACCTCGTCCTTAGGAGAAAAGATTAGTGACTAACACTTCGTACTGCATGTTAATTGTGTGCCAAGCACCTCTTCTCGGCACCCGGTGTATCTGAAGTCTATGAATCCTCGGGGGAACCCCATGAACCAGGGATACTATTATTAGCTGCAGTTTACAGGTGGGAAGGACAGGACACCCGGCTCGGTAACTTGCTGGGTTACTGTCTCCAGGCTGGTGACAGCAGGAATAGCACATGGCTGCATGCAAGGCTCTGCTCTTAAGCAACACACTTCTCATCACTGAGAGCAAGGGAGGTTGGGAGTGGTTAACTTGGATTCTGATGGATGTTTTGGGGGTTGCCTTTAATCCTCTGTGAGTTTTCTAAATCTGTAGAGAAGATGCTCAAGGAAGGAAACTTCCTTAGATCAGTGTGTTGTGTAGATCTCAGTATTCTGAGACTTCTCCACTTACCCTCTACTCCATCCCCTCTGAATTTGGGTGCCAAGTTCTCTTGGGTCCATTTCGTTTTTCTTGGAACAGGTTTTCTCGGATATCCCCAGCTACCCATCTTCTCTTCCTTCTTCCTTTTTCTTAAATAAGGTTAGTCTGCTTCCTCATAGGGGCAGGCTGTGTGTTCCCAAAAGCCCCAGGGCCTTGATTGACGGGATGGTGGAAATTCATGCTGCCTCCCTGGAGGAGGCTGTCTCCCTATTTCTGCAAAATCGTGAATTGTATTGTTCTGCTGTGGAAGCAGGGCCACATGGATGTGAGTTTGGTGTACCTTGGATTTGATACTGTTCTTCTCACTGCTTTGCTGAATTCTTGTTTGAGTCAGCATATCGGACCCCAGGTGAAATAAGGAATGAAATACAGATTCTAGTATCTTTTTTTTTTTTTTAATTAACCAAAAATCAAACTCTAGACCTCACACTTGCCAGGCTGGTGCCATGCCACTGAGGTGTATCCCTGGCTCCAGATTCTAGTATCTCCTCTAAAATCATAACTTGTTTTTTACTGTAAGCTCGTCCTGGGACTATATTCTGCTCAAGGGCCCTGAGAGAGTTTTTTCCCTCCTTTGTTTTGATATATTAAAATTCTTCAATTATATCCCACTTATTGATATTGACAAATGTGGGCTTTAAAATTGAGACAATAAATGATGCTTTGTTTTTGTGCACTTGGCTGAATTCCATCCAGCTTCTAAAGAAAGGAATTATATCAGGTTGCAGTCTTTTAACATAAAATCAGTTTTCACTTTGCCTCTTTTTTTTTTAAGGAAAAAACTGATCAATTTGATACATTTGGTGTGTGCTGCATGTAAGACTTTATTCTGATTGAGTAGTGAGGGAAAGTTATGGGGTGTCTTCCCCTGCAGTCAAGACTAAAGGGGTCAAAGCAGTTGGTAGGTGTTGTTAACTTATTTATAGCATGCAATTAGTATAGTTTTATGCTATTTTGAAAACTCAGTTTTGCTTCTTGGTCACATCTTTCTTTAGAAGGGATCCAACTGTTTAGTGCATTAGATGACTTTCATATAGAGTTGGTATGCCCAAACCCCTTACCCAGGTTAGGATAGTCTGAACCATGAAATTCCTTTGGCATCTTGAAGCATCTTGTTAAGAGAGTAATATTTCTCCAATTCGTTAAGAGTTTTCTGTTTGAATGAAAAAGACTTGTAGGTATCTCAGGAATTTCTAAATAGCTATTTGATAATTATACAGATGCCCGTGTTTTAGGCATGAAGCGATATTTAATAAAAATATAAAAATTTAAAAGTGATATAAAATACTGACACCTTTATTTATTTAGAATGCCCTTTTTACATTGAGGAAAAATTGCTGAAATATATAAAATAAGTTTCACTTAATAAATGTTCAAAAGAGTAATGTGTTTGAGAGGCATAACTTTAACCACAGACTCAACCCTTATAAACTAATATTTCTGTTGGTACTGATTTCAGAAAATTTTACTTACAAGCCTTTGGTTTTGATAGTTTATCTATCAGTATATATTCTATCCATGCATGTTGTATGTGAGAATACATTATTGCAAGATTTTAATGTTTTATTTTCATTTTTAAAGTAATTTGAAGGTCCCTACAGTATATACAGTACCACAATAAGTGACCTGTAAGTTATACTTTAAATTTTTAAAAAATAATTTTTGTTTTGATTTAATGGCTTCTCACTCTTACTGTTTTGGGTGTACTTTTACTAACATGAGTTTAGAGCGGCTTGCCCTCCTTTTCCCTTTCTTACATATTTACGCAGTAGGAACACACACTAGGGTAGAAAATACAGCCATTTATTTATGTTTTAAAAATACAAACATTGTTCTTTTGTTTAAGCTTTATTACTCAACTACAGAATATTGCCTCAGATCATGAGAGGGACTTATATTTCAATTTATTTTATATTCATTTTTATATAGAGATTCTTAAGGTGTCTGTATGGTTTGGCTATAAGTTCTTTCTGTAACTATGTAGTTGATTAATAACATAAAACTCTGGGTGTATGCCAGGGTTTTTTTTTCATAAGGAAGTTTATATGATGATTGCTTAAAATATTATATTCTGGTATGTTGAAATATATAAATGTATATGTAAATAACTTCACATCTTGCCACCTGTAAAGTTATATAGTGCAGGTTAATTTCTCAATTTTAATAGTCTGGAGTTTTACGATGATCCTTCCCTTTGAGATGGTCTTTCACTTTGTGAAGTTCAAGTATTAGTGTCAGGATACAATTTGAAACTAGATATTTGGGCACATGTTTCTTAATTTGTCTTTACTTTAAAATGAAAGAATAGGTTTTAAGCGAGTCATGACTTATAGCAACTTAGTTTAAAAAATCTGCGTGGTGCAGTTAATTTGCTGCACACATTATCTTTACAGAGTGATTTCACATCCTTTATCCAGTGCACTATGCACACGTGTGCTGCGTGCAGTGGGTGTTATTGCTGTGTGTTGTCACGCAGATAGGATAGGTATTGGGCTCATGAATGCCTGGCGACTGCTACTGGTCCAACTGGCATTCGGGGCTCAGGTTCACGTTGTCTGATCAGGAATCCACACTCTCCTTTGTTCTGTGCCACAGAAAATTGTTTGGTTGTCTTTTTCTCCTCCTCCTCCTCCTCCTCCTCCTTCTTTTGTTGTTGATGAGATAAAGATAAGTCTAACCAAGGCTGCAGGTTGCCCGCTACCTACTTCTCTGCTCTCTGATGCATGTCCCTAGCCTGACATTAGCAGCACAGGCTGTTTTGTAGTTTGGGGGCAGGCCCAGGCTCTTTCCTCTAGAAGCTTTTGCATGAGTTGCTGTTTCTGCCCAGAACTCTCTTCTCTCCTCTTGCTCCTCTTGTTTCCTTTCCTTCTTCCCCTAGTTAAGGGCTGATTACCCTTCAGGCCAACGTGAAGGGCTTTTTGACTCATCCTCCTGCTTTCCTACTGTCTGTTCTCATAATTTCACTCCCCTCTTCTTGCAGGTGCTTTTTCTCAGTAGTTTATTTTTGTGGTGATTGTGAATGTGTTCCTCATTAAACCAAGCCTGGTTTAATGGGCCTTTGTCCATTATTTCCACCCATTGTATTCTCAGCCCCTGGCATAGTGCCTGACACCTAAGAGATACCCATATATTTAGATCGACAGGTGGATGAATGAATGATACAAAGACTCATCAGTAATACAGACTTTGTTTTGTCTTTTTTCTTAGACCATTAGAATCACGGAAGCCCATGCCACTGAAAGTAGCCTGTGTAGCACTTGAATCGATTTGGATACATTAGGAACTCTTTGTTTTGTTTAGTTCCAATTCCAATCAATTAGCCAATACTTACTGTGACAGTAAGGTGAAGTGTGAAGCGTGTAGCCCTGCTGCTGTCTTTATTTCTCTGACTTAGCATTTGACCATGTTTACAGATCACGGAGAGTGATTCCAGTAGCTGCTGGAAGCCACCAGGTAGAAGTGCACAGATAATAAATACCAGCATGAAGGAATATACACAAGCATTAAACGCAAACTGGCTGTCATTGGTAGAATAATAAACAAGGCCAGATTTAAAGTTTTTCCCTCTGGTGTGGAATAATACTTCATGATTTTGACCACTTCTCAGTTATTCCAACTACAGCTTATTTTTCAAATATAATAACTTTGAAACTGAGCTCCAGTGTTTTTCTTTTGTTCATCCTTCAAACTCTCTTTATTGACCCTGCAAGTTGAGGCGTGTGTACAAATCAGTCATATTTAAGAAAGTCTGCCTGCTGCGAGAAAGATTTGAGGTAATATTTAGTTTTTCTTATTCTAAGAATAGTTTTTTTTTTTTAGTTTGAGTTATAATAATTTGTTAAGCTCACTGAAACCTTTACCTTTGAATTTAAACTTGATGCTAAAGTCTACTTTGGAATGAATTCTCAGAATATTGTGCAAACACAATTCAAATGTGGTCAAGCGATATAACTTGAATGTCAGGCTTGACTAGAGGTTTATGATTTGGTTTGTTTTTTGGCAATGATTTCTCAACTTTGTGTTCTCCTTGTTGGGGCTGATAATTCGAGAAGTTATCTACCTAGTAGGTTTAATAAGAGATTTTATTACACTTAAAAGAAAGCTAAACAGTAAATTATTTCTCTTCTTTGGCTGCTTTGGTCTCTCATTACAGTTTTTAAAACAATTTTATGATTTTGTTGATTTTGCCACACGTCCAGGCAGTTGGTATTTTTATATAAGAATAGTGCCATTTCTTACTTGAACAATGTTTTTATCTCTTCAATGAATTTTGCTGAATCCAAGAGCATAGAAGCTCATTGTTTAGTAGAAAGGACCTAGGAGAGCTGTGCTTTTTTTCGAGTGCTGGGTTTTGAACCCAGGGTGTCTCATACCTACTGGGCCAGTGCTGTGTCACTGGGCTACATTTTCAGCCTAAGCCAAGGACTTTTTTTTTTTTTTTTAAGATGTGGTTAAGTACAGGAGGAGCACAAGCACATTGAACTGATCCTGAGATAGATGTGAGGGTGTGCCAAAACCATGTCTCCATTCAGTGTACTTTGTAAAGAAAGCCTATAATTGGTATGCATGAGTAGTCAGAGCAGTTCTAATTGCATGAACCTGTTTGAGAGAAGGACCCAGTCTGTTCTTGGTGGTTGAGAAGATTCTAAGTATAGGATAGAGCTGTGTGTCATTTACAAAGGTCTGCTAGGGTTCAGGCACAGCTTCTTTTCCTGTGGGTGCAGATCAGGGGAGGTAGGAGTAGGGAATTTGTGATTCTGGCTAGAGACTTAAGCAGTTGGGGTCAATGCTTCTGCCCAGAGGGTGGCTCTTTGTGGTTTTCAGGTAACCAGTCGACAAAGCTTATTGATAGGTGTTTTGCCTATTTATAGTTTTTTGTTTGTTTGTTTGTTTTTGCTTTTTTTTTTTTTTTTTTTTTTTTTTTTTTTTTTTTTTTTTTTTTTTTTTTTTTTTTTTTTTTTTTTTTTTTTTTTTTTTTTTTTGTCTTCAGTTGCACTTCATTCATACGTAGAGGACATTCTTGCAAGGTAAAGGCTACAGTGAAGAATTTCTGAATGTTACCTGCTGAGATTGGCTTGGAATTCTGTGACTAAGTTTCTGACATCTAGTAGATGCTCAGAAATAGTTTATTAAATAAATGAATGAGATTTTTAAAGTGTGAGTCTATGTAAGTCAACATCTACTTTTTTTTTTTTAATATTTTATTAATAATAAAAGACAAGGCAGAAGAGAATCCCCCATACTTGCTACATTGCCTGCTGTAAAGAGATGCTTGAGTTGCTGACCAGAGGCCTGGCCAAATCTACAAAACAAAAGTTGGTTGATGTTCCTTGGTTGCTATCAATCCAGCCAGACCTCTGAAACAGCAGGTTGCTTACGGGGGGGGGGGGGGGGGGGGGGGGGGGTGGTAGTGTTTGTCCCTGATTCCAAGCCCACGCGCCGGTGCCACTCGGGCCGGGCGGGGGCCCTGTGAGGGGCCCTTCTCATTCTCCTTCAAGGTCCTGGGGTCAGGACCCCAGAAGGCAGTCCATATTGAGTCCTGATCGGTGCCTGTGCCGCAACATCTTCTTTTGAAGCATTTAATAAACCAAGATTTCGGAGACCATTTCTTTCACTGTGACCATGAAATAAGAGACTAAATAGTATATACATTAGCAAGGTACTTCACTGTAAATCTCGTACACCCATCATTATCTTAAAAGTCACATGTAACTTCTAGATTATTTCACAGATTGCTCACAGAGGAACTGACTTAGTTTTGAACTATTTTGCATGATTTGATTTAATTGAATTATGGCGTAGATTAGTCACAGTAACTTAATGACTAAGTCATCTGTTTATCCTTGGTTCTGGGTGCTTATACAGAGTGCCATGGCAGAAGCTATATTTGTACCATAATTGATACAAGGACCAAGAGAGATCAGGTGGAATATGATGCCACGAGTGGGGAGAGTCAAGGAGGGGATGCAACTTGAGGTAGAGTTGAAAGATTTAGCCAGAGGAGACAAGGAATTGCTGGAGAGTATCCACACACATGGAGATGGAACTAAGTGCGGGACTGAGAGGAGGGTGACCACACCCTCTATTACTAAGAAGTAGGAAACACAGTAGGGTCATAGGGCCAGGCAGAGGAGGTCACATTTGATAAAATAAGTCATTGAAAGCTACTGATACCCAAAGAGACAAGTAAAAGAATGAAACTGGCTTAAAGAAGCTTGATTCGCTGGGTTCACAGCACAGATGTTAGTCTGACTTGCCATTCATAGAGCCCCATGCCAGAAATGGCCTCCTACTGGTTTTGCCTACTGTCTTAGTTACCTTTCTTTGATTGCTGAGACAAAATACCTGATGCCCAAAATTGGAGAAGAAAAGGTTTATTTCTTACAGTTCTTGGAGGTTTCAGTCCATATTCAGCTGGCTGTAAGGCAGGGTGGTATGGCAGGGCAGCCATTCATGGTGGCCACCAAATAGTAAGGCACAAACTGCAAGAGGGAAGACACACCTTCTTCCAGCCTTTACACTTTATGTTGGCTCCACCCCTGGGTGGGTGCAGCACCCACATCTCCAATCCCAGCGCCAGACAACAGATCAATCACAAATGCTAGACTCAGCTGCATCCGTGATTACATGAGGCTTTGTTGGGGGTCATCCAACCGACCACACTGTAACACCTACTTAACATACTAGCATGAAGAGAATGATGAGAAATGACTCAGTGATTAAATGTAAATTTTAAGTTTTTGTCTTTTTTTTTATACCTCTTCAAGTTACAGAGTATAACTAAGTATTGTAACTCCCAGTCTATAGAAAGGGAGATATAAGAGTTCTTGGGCAGATGTCTATCAAGTAGGAATCAGTCCAGGAATAGGAAGCCAACTCTTCACTTCCAGGTGCTAGTGGACATCCTAACAGGAAATGAATTGTAAATACTTGGAAAAATAAAACATAGGCCAAATGTTGATTTTTTTGAGTTGATATTCATTCTTAAAGGTGACATAATATCAAAAACTTATTTTCCCGTTTCAATAGATTTTTAACAACTTTGTGGAGCTTTATTTAATTCACACACTATGTAATTAATCCGTCTAGAAAGTGTCCAGTTCAGTGGTTTTTAGGATTTTTGGAGTTGTAAAACCATCATCACAATCTCATTTTTAAACTTTTTTTAAAATCAAACTTTTATCTGTGACCAAATATACCCTCTCTGACCCCTGCCTTCTCCCACCTGCCCGCTCTTCCTATGTAGTCTAATATCTGACTCCATAAGCCATTGCTATCATTCAAAACTGGTATTTTATGGAATGTTGCTATGGATTTTGACATCAGCATACCAACTTAGTAGCACTGTGACTTTGAGAAAATTTCTTTGTGAGGTTTGTCTCTATATTTGTGAAACATAAGTAATCATATGTACTTCCCAGCTGGTGAAGATTAAAGGACATATGTGAAAGTGTTTTATTAAGTGTTATATGAGTTAATGTTCCACAGGTAGGTAACTGAATTATTTTTATTAAATGATCTCATATTAATCCTTCCTAATAGGTGGTAGAGCATAATAGAATACAAAACAAATGTCTGGTTAGGAGAGGACAGATTTTGTTTTGGAATCCATGGTTATATTATTTAATAATTTTAGGTTTTTGATTTTTAATATGGAAAATATTTCTCTGACTGCACATACACTTGATTTTACTAAAAACAAAAAATCAGGAGGCTTATAGATACCTTAAAACTATCCACGCAGTCTGTTTGTGTCAGGTGAGGAATCTCTGGGTCTAAAAAAAGAGAAAATAGTTCTTCAAAGTTTGGCCGAGCTACTCCAAACATTGGCAGGAAACACAGCTAGGTAGCAGAGGTGTGCTTTTTACCCTTTGATTTAAATGTTGTGCTACCCATCTAAAAGCGTGCCCAGCATGGCAAATTTTCTTCTAGGTATGAAGCTAAATGTGCATCTTAGTTACATGGAAAGACATGAAAACTAGTATCCTGTAAGATAGAGCTGGTGACAGGGAGACTAAGCAACCAAAGTACCTTCCTAATATATCAGTCCCCTTTGGGCCTGCACATTGTAGAACCCTTGTATAAACAAGCATCAGATTCCCAGAGGATTCAGGCAAAGTGGGAATTCATGGCAGCCTTACTGTATAGGGTGTGTGGTGACTTCGTTCTCAAGGTAGCTGTTACAGGCCACTTGATACCACTCTTGTTTATTTCACAGCTGTCAGGTGGCCCAACAGTGTAACATCCCTCAATAGATTTAACAGAGATATCCTTACCATATCTAAAAAGGAGGTTTCTTCCATACCAGACCTGTTTTTCCAATTACTTCCTTTTATCTGAGATGTATTGTTGTGGGAAATATCCGGGTTCCAGTGGTGGAAGCATGCAGCTGAGAAGGAAAGCTAAGGCAGGTTTCCAACACAGCGGTCATTGACCCCATCAAGTAGGAGGACACCTGCCACACAGCCTTTGAATAACAGCCTTTTATCAGATGGGTCTTTTGCAAATATTTTCTTCCAGACTGGCTTGTCTTCTCATTCTTTCTCACAGAGTAGAAGGCTTTAATTTTAATGAGGTCTAGCTTATCAGTTATTTCTTCCATGGACCATGCTTTTGGGTGCTGTATCTCAAAAGTTAATGTCATATCCAGGTCATTTAGATTTTCTCCTATGTTAATCTTTTGGAGATTTTATAGTTTGACCTTTTACGTGTAAGTCTATGATCTACTGTATTTTGAATTAAATTTTGTAAAGGATATAAGGCCTGTGTCTAGATTATTTTGTTTTGGATTTTTTGAGAGAAGGAGGGCCATGTAGATGTCCAGTTATTCCAACACCATTTGTTGAAAAGACTATTTCTTTCCCATTGTATAATTTTGCTTTTTTTTTTTTTTTGTCAAAAATCAGTTGAAGATATTTATGTAAGCCTATTTCTGGATATTGCCTTTAAAGTTGAAAAGAAAGCAGCCTGTTTCACTGCCTCCCTTGCTTGTCCTTGGCAGGATGTTGAAGGGCATTGTGAACTTGGGAGTCAGGGAAGCAGGGAGCTGGCATGTGGGCACCCTGTGAGGGGTCCTGGTCCCTAGGGAGCATCAAAGTCAAATGAGAGGCTCTCGGTAGTGTAGTAACTGAGTTCTTTCTTCATTTTCTCCTCTTCTGTAGGCCCCTTATTCCTAACACTCATTTTGTAAATCACTACCAGGACCAGTGGTTCCATTGAAACAAAACTGCTTATCTTCACCTTCAGCTCTTCCAGTGAAATCTAATATAAAATTAAAGTTGTCCTCTTGCAGAGTTTTTATGCTTAAATTGCTACATCTCTCTCTATATCCACAGGATAACTTGAATTCTACACTTCCCTTTGGGGGACTTAGATGCTTTAGCTGTGGAAGCCAGACTTAATTTAGGGACAGGTTGGTGACCGTCGGAGAGGGGCATGTTCCCAATGGAATGCTAGTCTTTTGGTTTTTCCTTGCTATTTCCCTCCTGGCAGCATCACCTCACTCACTTGGTGGCTTAAGACATTGCACACCCACCACCCTAATATTTTTTCTGGCTCTGTGCCTCTCCTTTTTTCCTCTAGTTAACTGTCCAGTTGATCCACCCACCTGAGGGACATTTTCCCTTGACATTGTTATTAATCAGACACCATTGACAAATTGTCTGTCTCCCTCCAAATTGAGCTTCTCCATTGATACTTCCATAAATTGTGTCCACAAGATGTCCTTGTTGCCAAGTCTTGTTGAAAGTTCTAGTTCTCAAATTTTATGAATCTCTTTCTTGTTCATACTCCACAGTCTTACTCTAGTTCAGCCTTCCTGAGAATCTCCCATGTATTTTTTCCTATCCTAGCTCTTCTCAACCAGTTGTCTAATAGTCTCCAGATTTTTCAAAAACTCCAGTTTCCAATTTGATGGAGTTTGGGCGTTATAGGCTGAAATGAAGTGTTGTGAATTTCTCAGCATCTGCTCAGTGTTCGCCTTTGTTCCTTGTACACCCGCCTTGTACCCTTTGAATGAGGAGTGCCTCCACGTTCCATTTCCTGTAGCTCTCTTGGACTCTCCTGCTTTTACTTCTTTTGCAGTTTTCTAAGGCAGTGGTCCTGAAACCTTCAGCGTGCATCAGGTTCACCTAGAGGACTAGGCCGCATTTTGATGGACTGGGTCTGAGGTGGGACTGAGAATTCATATTCCTAACCAGTTACTCAGAGGATGCTGATGCTTCTCTCCCCAGAACACACCTTGAGAATGACTCTGAGCAAGTCGCAAAGCTGAAATGGAAATACTGTAGACTGTATTTCATATATATTGGTTAAAAGAGACATCTGATTCATAAGGAAGCTGCTATAGTTTGGATCTGAAATGTCCCCCAAAGCCCCATGTGTTAAAAGGCTTGGTCTCCAGCTTTGTGCCATTGGAGGGAGGTGGTGAAGATGAGACTTGTGGAAGGAAGTTGGATTGTTGGGGAGGTTCCCTTGAAGGGGAAATTGGTACCCTGGCTCTTCCTCTCTATTTTCTTCCCATGAGATGAGCAGCTTACCCTACCATGTATTCCCTGGCACAATGTGCTGCATAGCCGCAGCCCTGAAATAATGAAATCAACTGGGCATGGACGATACCTCTCCTCTTTTTAAGCTGATTTATCTCAGGTGTTTGTTACAGTAACAGAAAACTGACCAGCAGAGTTCATCAGTCATTCAGATCTGTGCATTGAATGTTAAGTACGTCAGTGCTAAATTGTTCTGAACTTAAAATACACGTTGACTGCTATTCTGTGCCAGATGACGAGCCCTTTGTTCATAAAAGCAGGGTTGAACTGAGAGTTATACTTCTGTATGCTTCCTACATGTTGGTTGAGGACATTTGCCATATTTAGCCCTGAGCCGCCCATGGCTATGCCGTGTCATTACAGACCAGCAGACACTACAACCACTTACCTGCCAATTACAAGCCACAGGCCTGTATTCTGGAGGCAGTTTTGTCCAGCTGTATTAGCATCTTTTTGTTGTACCTTCTGTTCCCAGGGCCAGGCATAGCATTGTAGCTTGGTGGCTTGGTAATTACATAGCTTTGAAAAAAGCAGATGTCCCTAATTGTATTGGTAGGAAGGTTTTACATTTAAGCTTTTCTGTTAAATGGTAGAAATAATTTCTTTTTGCCATTGAAAATGGACTTGTCAACCACCTGTACCATCAATGAGAGAGAAGAGGAGGGACACGAAGGTGTCCTGCCCATGGGCACACAAGTGATAGGCCTGGGGAGAAGCTATTAGGGGCCTTAGAGGATGTCTTAAGATGTATACAATTTCAGTAGGGAATGTGGAGCTCTTTTTTTACATGATACTCGGTGCCTAAGATTTTTCACTTTTTATTATGGTTGCATTTTGCTTGTCTGGACTGCGGACTCTTGACTTGATTTCTGACCTCAGGTAATACTGTCCAGAGAAATGCGTCAAGATTTCAAGTATTGTTCTTGTTCTGGGTTTAATCCTACAACTTTAAATACCTCTTATTGGGTAGGGGTGGAGTCTACCTGCTGGTGCCTTGCCAAAGCATCTCACCCACTGTTTGGGAAGTTGAACTTTGGTCTCATTTAGAAAACTAATGCAATTATCTGCAGTGGCACTTTAGTAATCTCTGCAATTTCTTCATTTTGCTTCGTAAATGTATAGTTTACTTTATTTTTTCCTGCTAAAATGTTTTTCTTAAAAAATAATACATTTAAACAAGTTGTACATCGAGGAAGGAAAGTAATTTTGGGGAAAGTTACAGTATGGTAAGCAGTAAAAGCATGAACTGTATCAAACATTTTATTAACAGTTTATTATCCTCAAATGAGAGTAACTTTGAATACAATAAGTTCTTACTTCTTTTTTTTTTTTTTTTGGTATCGAGGATCAAACTCACAACCTCGTGCCTGTCAGGCAGGCGCTTATGCCACTGAGCTAAATATCCAGCCCTATTTTTTGAGACAGGGTCTTACTATGCAGTTCAGGCTGGTCTTGAACTCATTTTGTAGCCCAGGCTGGTCTCAAACTCACAACAGTCCTCCTGCCTCAGCCTCCTGAGTGCTGGGGTTAACGACACGCACCACCATGCCGCGCCTGCCCAGCCTAAATTCTTGCTTCTGAAGCTTGTTTTAAAAATGGAATGTCAGTTTAGTTTTGATTGGATTGAGAGACCCTGTTCACCATTTGCAAATTTATCAATTTTTAAAAAAATTAAAATGTTTCATAATTTTTTCTAGAAGTGGAAGTTTTATTAGAGATGATCAGACCTGATCTCTTCTACGTGAATATGAAGAGTTCTTGACAGATCGTACTGATCCCCGAAACCATGCTGAATCTGACTTCTGTGATTCTTAAGGTATCTCGGGGTCTTAGGGGATCCTTGTACTGAAAAGAATCCTCATTGTTTCTCTGTGCAGTAGAAATGAATTTAGATCAAGTCTTACCTTGACAGGGCTTTGGGTAAGTAGCAGTCAACAACTCTAAATCTTAATGCCATATGCCTATGTGGTCTTGCATTAGAGTAGAGACGAGGCAGCAAGTGTGGTGTAAGGGACAGAGAGCTGCGAGTCCAGACCTGGCAGCAGTGGATTCAGTAAGCTCTGTACTGAGTGTGCTGTCTTTTTGATTGTGTACAAGTTTCCCTGACATCAGCCAGGTGCACATCACATGCATGTTGAGAAACGCTGTATTCTTTCCGTAGGGTCTGGAAGCGTCTAATTAGAAAGACTGCACAGGAAACTGCAATGAAGAAATCAAATGGACATTTGAATGCAATGGGATTTTCATGCTCAGGGGTAGGCAGTGATTAATATCCAGAAAGTTGCAGGGTTAGAATTCAATTTGAATGGCAGAACTCAGTAGTGATCCCATAGGATAGGCACACATCTCGATGAAAAATGTCGGGAACGTGCCACCCACAAGACCAGGGCTGCAACCTGCCTCGTCCCCTGCCTCTTAGCCACTTCCTAGCTGTGTGATCTTGGGCATGACTTGAAACTTGGAGTCCTTTTCCTATCTGTAAAATGTTGACGCTGACACTACCACCTGGTTAACCTCACATGAGCCCAGTGAGCATTGACTGGTGTGATGGGCACGTGAATCAGAGCTGTAAAGACACAAGCTGAGGTGTCTGCTGTTGTGTTTTAATGCTTTTTGACATACTTTATTCTATTTCTCTTTTTAAAATTGGAACTTGTAGTTTAAAAGTGCGTACATGGATCTGGATGTAGGGGCACTGTGCCTGTTCATTCCAGTGCTCTGGAGGCTGGGTCAGACAGATCACTAGTTCCAGGCCAATCTGGACTATACAGTGATATCCAGTCTTCAGAAAAGAAAATTGCATTGAACTTGACTTTGGTACATTTCCCTGACTATTTTATACTGTTCTAATGCTGTGGAGTTAAAAAACCATTAATTGTACAGTTCTGGAAGCAAACACCATAGCTAACTCATCAAAATGATAAGGAGTAATGGTGCAAGAGTTTTCAAACATTCTACTCACAACATATCTGGGAAAATAACGAAATGCAAATCATAACAGTTTTTAAGTGGGCATACTTTATATATGTAAAGAAGCTCTAATAACTATTGTACTTACTAGTCTTGTTTCAAATATAACTAGTAAATGTGTGTGTGCGCGCACACACACACACACACACACACACACAAATAGTTTTGCTGAAATTGGTAGTCTTTTTTTAAAAAAATTATTCTGACCAGGCATGACAGTGCATGCTTGTAATCACAGCACTTGGGAGGTTGAGGCAGGAGGATCACTGCGAGTTCAAGACCAGCCTAGGCTGCGCTGTGAGTTTAAGGCCACTCTGAAGTGCATAGTTAACACCCTGTCTTCAAAAAACAATGACTCCTACATCCTGAGTTCGATCCCCAGTACAAAAAAAAAAAAAAAAAAACAAAAGTACAGAAAGAAGATTCTGACGTTGGCATTTGAGAAGCATGGGCCCTATTTTCATACTAGATTCTCATTTTAAGCATTCATATTAGACAAAAGCACATTTATGTGTATGTGTTTTTGTCTGTGTGTTAGCTTATTAATATACTTCCATGGCTATTCAAACATAATCAAAACCCAGTTTCAAGAGTTCTGGTAGCAGCATGATAGGGAAGAATTCTCATTTCTCAATGCAGTTTGAAAAGGAAAATGGCATCTTATTTTAAAAGTCTTAAATAGCTGTATATTCTACTAACTGCAAAGAATGCATAAGAACAGTTGTCACAGAATTTTTTTCTTGAACTAGCTCTTCCCATTGCAGTTCGTTACCATATTTTGAGAAATGGAGTAGATGTCACGTTTCTTGAGCATCTACTGTGTGCCGTGTAGTTAGCATCCTTATGTGTGGGTGGATTTTATACCACCAGAGAAGGTGCTTCTGTTATCCACATTTTGTTTGGGAGAAAGCTCCTGTCATTTGAACCCAGACCTGCTGTGCTCTGAGGTCCACATTTTTTTCCTCATAGCTTCTGTGAGAAGGCTCCAGTCCTGACTCTTTACCTAGCATGCGACAGGTGTTACGGTTCCTATCTCGTTGTCTCTCAAGAGCCTCATGCACTCTCAGGCAGGGCTTCTTCGGAAGGTGATTGGATTATGAGGGTTTAGCTGATTTGCTGCCAGGAGGTAAAGTCTGGTAGGAGGAGGCAGGTCAGTGCGGGGTGTGACTTGGGAGGGCGTATCTCCCTTCCTGGCTCTCCCTTTCTCTCTCCGCTTCCTGTCTACCATACCATGAACAACTCTGCCCTACTCTGCCCCTGTGCCGTGCCTCCCTGCCTTGGAGCCGGCAGACGGTGGACTGAAGTGTGAGCCAGAGTCAGCCTCTCCCCCTTGTAGTTGCAGATGTTGGGTATTTTGTTCCAGCAACAAGAAATGTAACTAAGGTAGCAGGAAAGCTTATGCTTGTGTTTTAGTGTCCATAAACTTAAAAAACTGCCTCAGTTTTCATTGCTTTCCTTAAAAAATTGCTTCTGCTTTCATTGCTTTACTTAAAACATCGCCTGTGTTTTCATTGCTTTGTTGTGAAGCCCTGTGAGATCTGAGCCAGGTATATCCCAGCTCCAGGAAAGCCTGTGTTCTCTGCCTCTCCCTCAGAAGTTTTTAATTACCTTTGGCACATCTGGTAGTGAAAGAATACATCTTTGAGGGTGGAAAATGAAATGTAAACTATAAGGAATAAATTGTTGCCCAACCCAGAGAGTTGGTTTAAACAGAACAGAGAACAGCTTGAATAAATTTGTTTTTCATTATGTACCTTGAAGGCATAGCCTGTCAGAGACACTACGCAATTGTCCAGTTGCTCAAACAGTCATAGAGGGCCTGGTGGAAGAGCCCAGAGCATTCTCTGCGCCAGTCAGACTGGCAGGGGAGTTGGATGGGTCAGAGAGGCACAGACCTCTGCCTGAGAGGGTTGCTGGAGGCAGAACTCTTGTGTAGAACACTTGGCTTAGAGGCTGAAGTAAATGCCACAGAGGCAGAGTCCAGCCGCCCTTCCTCTTATCTTTGAGTTTATAAAACGTGATATGATGAGACACCGCAAAGGAGTGAGGGTCTGCTGAAGCTAGGAGCTGGTTAGCTTGGTCTACCTTGGGGCTGCTGGTTTAGGAGAAACTAAAGGAAAAGTGCATTCAGTCAGTAGGGCTTTTTTATGATTTTGGGTAGGGCAGGTAAATGGGGAACTCTCCATGTTTGGGGGTTAGGGAGACCTAAGTCAGAAGAATGCAAGCAGAGGTATGAAGAGTAGTGAGAGGTCACTGAATGTCATAGAAGGATGAGAAGTTTCCGTGGCTGGTGCTTGGATAATGACAGAATGTTCTTCCATGCTCACTCACCCTCCTCCTTCCTCTCCTCTCCTCTCATCCTCTTCCTCTTCCTTCTTCCCCCTTCCCTTCCTTCTTCTCTTCCTCTTTTTCCTCCTCCTCCTCTTCCTTATCTTCCTCCTCTGAGTCTCTACATCATCCCTTCCTCCATGAAATGCTTTCTCTTCTCCCACCAGCTGGAGTAGGTCTCCTTTTGGTAGGGTTCCTGAGTACAGCAGCGTCTACACCTAGATTCTAACTGTCACTCCTGTGACAGCAAGCACCAAATGGGCACAGTGCCTTGTCCACAGTTCGTGCATATATATTTGTTAGAGGAATTAAAATAAAGCTCTAAAAGTTGGCATCCAGTTGTGGAAGACCCTGTGAGAATACTGGGCGACAGTTATTGAGTGCTTACTATGTATTAGGTGCTATAAAAGTACCTGGCATATAGTAACTCCTTTTTTCTCTCAATAGACCCTAGACCGGCCACTTGTGCTGCTGCTCCATTTTATAGAAAAGGAGAGGCATGGAAGCTGAGTGTCTTCTTTAGGCCGATCTCCCCTCCCCACTTCCCACCCATCTCTACTCTTGGAGGCATTGGGCTGAGTCTGAGCAGGAGTGTTGTGAATGTGTGCACCCTCTTTATTTTTTAAAATTATTATTATTATTTCTTAAACATAAGAAGGATTTATTAGAGGTAGGTATAGAAGTGTGGATGCTCAGAGAAGTGAGGCACAATAAAGTTGGGAACTGGGGATCTTTCCTGTTCCTCTGGTGGTGGGAATGATAATCTACAGTCTGAGCCTTATTTAGTGGGTGGGAGTAGACGGCCCACCCTTAGTGAATAATGTCCATTCTTAAGGGAGATGGTAGCAGGTGTCCATTCAAGTGAAAAGAGGACCACTTGTAAGTAAAAAGGGGATGGGCAAATTCATTTGTAGGTGAAAAGTAGTTGCCTGGGTCTGCTCTTTTGGGAGAAGAACAGAGAAAAAAACAAACAAGGCTAGTGTCTTGAAGGTAAAGTTTTTCTTTAAAGTATCATTTAAAAAATCTTGAAATGTCTCCTTTTAAATATCTAGAAATGTCTCCTTTCTACCTAGGTTTATTTCTTCTATCCTATTCCCCCCTCTTCCCTTTGGTCCCCTATTTTTAAGTGGGTGCAGAAGGCTGAGGGTCCGTCTTCAGTAACTGTTTCAGACTGAGAAAGGATGCTGATCTCGTCTAGCTAGGGACTGAAGGTCTTATCCTGACTGATACAAAGGAAAAAGGAATACTGGGTTTCATCTGTTGAAGAACCATCATCTTCTGATAATCTGAAAAAGAGTGCAAGGACATACAAGGGACTGGCCCACAGAAACAACGAATCATGCTACAGAAAAGAATCCCCCCCCTGCCAAAAAATTCCAATGCATTGCTTTTCTCATCATTTTAGCTTATGCATTTAGTAATGAAATGCCCTCTTTGTGTGTAGTTATTAAGAGCTTCACCCTAACCCAGGGCTGAACCAGAGCCTGAGCCTAATGAGTCCCCTGGAGTGATACCAAATCTCACCTGCAGTGGTAAAATGTATCAGTGTAGTTTATTCACCCATCAGATGCACAGACAGGGTGCTTAGTAAGTGCCAGGCACTGTTCAAAGTACTTTACAAATATTAATTGATTTAATGCTTTTGACAGCTCTGTGAGAGGCAGGGCTACTGTCGTCTCAGTTTTATAGATAAGGACCCTGACTGAGGTTCAGAGAAGTTTCACAGCTGGAAGATGGCGAAGGCAGAGCACCCTGGGGTTAGGTTTTCCCCAGTGTCCCTGGCTGCTGCTTTGCTCTCCTCTACAGAGGGAATGCTCACTAGCATCTCCAGTCATGTTTCTGTCCAGCTAGTACAGGGTCACTTGATATTCTGGAGCTAGATTCTTCCAATTCCAAAACATTTACTTTAAAATATTTGCCTAAAGATATTTATTATTATGTTTAATATGTGCCAAGCTTAGAGCAGGGAAACACAGACCTTGTCCTTGGGAACATGAATTCTACTGAGGGGAGATAGAAAAGCATGTTAACTCAAAAAGAAAAAAATAGTTTCAGACGGAGAAAGGCAAATGAGGAAAAGCAAACAGTAGCATAACAGAACCATACCATCCACTGTGCTAGCCACTGGCGTATGAAATGTGGTCCACTGAGCGTGTGAAATGTGCACAGTCCACACTGCAGAAGGCTGTGAGTGTAAAATACACACTGGAATTCGAAGACTTAGCATAAAGTGTAAAAATACCAGTAATTTTTGCATTGCTAGTATTTAAAATTTTTTTTTAGTACATTAGGTTAAATTGAAGTATTGCAAAGTGAACATTCCTAATCTGAAAAGCTCCAAAATCCAAAACTTTTTGAGTACCAGTATGATGCCACAAGTGGAAAATTCCACACCATGACAGTTTCATGCATAAAATTAGTTAAAATGTACAAAATTATCTTTTGACTATATGTACAAGACATACACGATTCTTTGTTTAGGCTTGTGTTCTGTCCCAAGACATCTCATCATCCAGAATCAGAAAACAATCCCAAATCTGAAACATTTCTGATTTCAAACATTTTGGAAAAGGGCTATTCATTCTGCATGAAAATAGAGACTAAGCGAAGTCAACTAGTCACAAAAGGACAAATATTCTGTTAATTAATAAGGTACTGGAAATAGTCAGCTTCATAGCTGCAGAAAGTAGGGGCTGAAGGAGGGCGACTAGAAGTCATTGTTTAATGGGTACAGAGTGGCTGTTTGTGATGATGAAGGCGGCCTGGGAGGGTTGATGGTGGTGATGGTTGCACAACGGTGTGAATGTTCTTAAGGCCGCTGAAGTGTACGCTTACAACTGGTTTAAATGGTACATTTTGTTAGGTGTATTTTACTTTATGAAGCCAAGAAACGAATTTCATTTTTATTTTTAAATGAGGCCATCAGATAATCTACAATGACACACATGATTTGAGTTGTGTGTCTGGTGAATTGTGCTGGAATAGAAAGCCTGGAGTAAAAGATAGTTGTGAGATGCCTCTTTCAGGGGGCTCCCCTTTGCATCCCTGGCAGTAGGAAGACTTAGAAGCCATTCATCCAGAGGAGGAGCTGGGGCCAAGTACTGGGGTTTGGAAGAGTTTGCATGCTCGGGGCGGTGGGATGAAAGAAGGGAAGAGGCAGGCCCATGGTCCTGGGTTTGTGTACTCCTGCCCTGCATTAACTTGAGTGTAGAAACTAAGCAATGAGAAATGGACATTTCCATATACACTAAATCATATGAAATTTTGACGTTTTCCAATTGTTTGTTCTTTGGTGGGTACCTCCGAGGGCAGCACTTGTCCTATTGGCTGGCAGAGTACCATGCCAGACAAAAGTCTGTGTTGAGATGGAAGAAAACTTCACTGCCACAAACAAATCCTGACGGCAGACCTTGAACATTTCCAGTTTCATAAAGCTCCATCTTTGTCAGCTGGATGGTTTTTGGAACCCAGAGGGAGAGGTAATAGTGTCATTAGCACCTTTGGATTGTGACTCTGTCATATCACAGGGGCGATTGTTATTACTGCACAGGTAGACTTTTCCTTCTGGAAAGGTCTTGGTTCGGGACAAATAAATTGAAGGGTTGGCTTTCTCAGTAGGGGTGGGTTATTAGGAAGGTAAATTGGGGTTTGTTTATCTTTCTATTAAAGGCCATCCATGCTGGCTCAGGCAGTATCCTGGTGGTGACTGCCACCGTTTTCTGTTCCCAAATCCACCTCAGTGGCCTTATTGTATGTTATTACTGCTTTTTTGAGGACAACGGAGGGGTGACCTCATAGAAAGAATCTTTTTCTTAATGGCTTTTGACTCCAGAGCCCCAGGTGGAAATGGTTGGTTCATATTAAAGGGGAAGATGGTTAATACCTAAAAGCTTCCATTTCATGAAACATTTTCTGGGCTTTGAAACATCTCTGGCTACCTGCTGGGGACCACTGAGTCCAGCCGGCAGTAATATCTCCTGCCTTCTGGTCTGGTCTTTATGACCTTTTTGCAACTCTGATCGTAAGGTTCTGGTAGCATCTCAACTGCTGGGAGGTTGCGAGGTGTCTGCAGGTTCCTCAGGCTGGGTTGAGGCTTCAGATTGATTGGACGCTTTGTGCACCCATAAGATGACTGTATTTCTTTATAGTCTAAGTGTTGTGTAAGCTGATTTACTAAAGACAACAAAGGTTTGCTCTGCCCTGTATTATGTAATTATTGATATCTGAGCTACATTCCAGAAATTGATGGCTAGAAACCACCTTACAATTTCTAGCAGATTTTTCAGTTCTGCACACATCATGGTTCATTTCTGTAGGATAGTGGCTGTGTCATAAGCTTACTGCCAAATGGTCAACTCGTGTGAGCCATTGACAACAGTAATCTTACACTTTCTAACCTCAAGGAACTTACCACAGCAGGTTTATTTGAAGACAGGGTTAGATTTGGGCTTAGCTTGCAGGTTTTTTCTTCATTTACCTTCAGCATGCTTTTGTTTTATCCACGATAGAAATAGTGGGTCATTGTGACCACCTGGCTTAGTCACAACAGACAGAAAAAGCTGTGTGATTTCCCCTGAAGTGACTTGAGTTGAAGAACAGGCACTTTTTAAATATGGTACCTTAGATATCTCAGACAGCAAATGCATCTACGTAAATAGTACTTACTGTATGCATTTGCAGTTCCATTAATTGTTTCACACTTTCATTTCTTTAGCCTTCACATGAATTCTGGGAGATAAACATTATTTTATAGGTAGAATAACTCAGAGTTACAGTCGAGATGCATTGACTTTAGGTTGAATTCTCTTCTCCACACCTCCCAACTGTCATGTTTCCTTACCTTAACAAGTAGCCAAAAGGATTATGGGAGTCTAATCATTCATCGTCAATAGAGAAAATGTTTCTCTTATCAAGTATCATTTCTAATTCTTACTTTAGTAACTCCTGGCATTTCTTGCATCTTCATTCTTCCAACTGCATGTAGTAGGTGCTCACCAAATAAACTAACTCTTAGCTTAAGTGGGTCCCACATGGCCAAGTTCTATAGATAGCTTACAGAGTCTTTTCAGGTCTCTAAGGAGGTGGAAGCGGTGGTGGTGGTAGGAAGGTAGGTAGGCTTGAGGAAGCTGGACACAGCCTATGAGTGGTGGCAAACCTGTGGTATGTGTGCTGCAACAGGCTGTTTGCATCATTGAAAACTCTGAAAGATTCACCATAACTGGCCTGGATCTTCAGTGGAGGACCCTGAGTTAATAGCAGGGTCACCAGCACACTTTGGAAGAGAAGTGATGATCACTGTTACTGCACATCGTCAGCTTTATCAGCCACAAAAGTGCTATGCTGTGTGGTTCCTCTGAATTCAGGTGTATGCAGCAGCAGCTGGCTGCAGGAATCCTTGGGACAAACCACACCAAAGGTGAGCATCCTCCCCTTTCTGTTTAAAGGAGCCCTTTCTCTTTAGTACACTATCACTCAAGGTCATAGCCACCTTTACTTCTAGACAATCATGCCCCCCACAACCCTGCAGTCCTTTGTGGCCCAATCTGTTTGAACCAAAGTTCAAACAGAACACTCTGGCATAATTCTTAGTGACGTGCAGTTCACTGTTTTGCCTCATATGAAAGTAGTCTGTTCTGGTCCTATTATTGATGAAGTCTTTACCATACAATCAGCTTTGTTGTTACCTGAAATTTTTCTTTCACCCGAGCTCCCCCACCCCGACCTTTAAAAGAAACATATGATAATGGAGCATTTGCCGATTGGCTTTAATTTAGCAAGATACATCCATGCTACATTTCTTCCATATTTCTTGATGGTTTCATAGTTTATCGCTGAATAATAGTCTGTTGTCTGAATGTTAGGTAGTTGGTCTATCCATTCACAAAGCCTACTGTTTGCTTTTTAAATAAACAAATAATAGAATATTTGTTGAATAGTCATTAAATCACCGACACATGATGAAATCCTTAAATGTTTCTGCTGGGTGTGTAGTGCCAAGGGAGAACTGTGATAGAAAAGGCAAGTAGGTTGTTAGGCACTGACTTCTGCTGCGGTGCAGTTATCGTTTAAGCAGAGAGAATCAAACCCGCAAAGGCTAAGTTCAGCACATGTAGATGGCTTTGAGGTATCCCAGCTTGTAACAGCAGTGTAAGAACTTTCTCTAGAATCACATTGCCAAGTAACATTATCCACATGTGACTGTTTGAGCAGAAATTGATTAAAAGTAAATAAAATGTAAAAATTCAGTGCTCAGTTGAATTAGCTGTGTTTGCTCCATAGCCACAGGTAGCTGGTGGCCGCCACGGTGGACATCACAGATGTAGACCATTTCCTTCATGGCAGGAAATTTTATTGGACAGCCCTGATTCAAATAAAAGCATTCCAGTAAGAGGATGGGATTGAAATTAGTTGACCAGGCTGATTTCTGGTTTCTCTTTAATGCTTTAGCTCTTTTGTGCCACAACAATTTTACAATGGAAGAGATGAAGCCCAGAGATTTGTTTGCTGGTAAAGAAAAGGAAGAAAAAAAGTTGCTTAAAATGACTTGCTGGGAATAAAAAGGCAGCCTGGCTCCATGAAGCTGCAAAGTGCCCCCCGCATGACACCCCAGGAAGTGTGGCTTGATAATGGGTTAGACCCTTGATCAGCTAGTGTTAAGGAGTTTTACAGAACTCTTAGCTCTTACTAATTTAGTTTGGTTTAAAAGCAAAAATTTTCTCTGATTGGAGGGGATGGGGTAGGTATGGAGAGGGAGTTAAACTCATTGAAAAAATCTGCAAATTGTACGCCCGTCCCTTCAGTAAACTCCTGTGGTTCATGCATACCAGGAATGTGAAAACTGAATGAATATCAGATATTTGCCGCAGAAATTGTAGCTCACTCTCTTGAAATTACTGTTATTTGGGAGCAAAGCAAATAGCAGTTAAGGTTTTTTTCTTTCTTCTTCCTTTGCCAGTTCTTTGCATTTGGCCAGATCTAATTTCATTCACGTGGTAGGGGCTGCACTGAATGGATGGTCACAAAGGATTATGGGTTGGCAGTCTACTTAAATTTCAGTTCTGTGCTCATTTTTTTGGTATGGCATTTTAATAAAGTCTTCATTTTTGTCCTTTTAAACAGAAGTACTGATAACAAACATTACATGAAATTGTGCTTTTCCGTAGTGCCTAATCTGGAAATTGGCTGTTGACATTGGTGAAGGTTTTTAATATGATTTTGAAATGAAAATGCCAGATTGCTTTATCTGTGCATTGTAGCTGTAAATATTGACTTTTCGCCTTTTGAAATGCTTGTGCTTCTAAGAGGCCTAGTGTGAAAGGGCGAACTTGACAGAATAATATATCTACCATAATTCCTGTGAAAAGACTTAGCGTATTCTGGTATTTGGAAGTTCAGTCAGGATGTGACTACTTGGAGTCATAAATGTCTGTAAACACAAGCTGAAAATTGATAGGTTTCTCTGAGAATAGGCACAGAGAGAAAAAGTTTATTATCTTGCAAATTACGTATTGGAAATGCCAGATCTCAAATGAAGACAGATTTCTCCTCAATCTGTAAAGCCAGTGTCACCTGCTAAACAACTCTTACAAGAGTTGCTGAGATTTAATCAGTATTTAATAATTATTGAATTTGTTCAACTGACTTTTAAAAATTTAGTCCCTTGAATGAAAGGCAGGGTAAATAGATGGGTTTCTTATGTCTGCTATAATTTTAACACAATTCAGAGAATAGATGTATTTTTAACTTGGATACTGTTTCATGTTAGCAAAATCTAGAGACATCGATTATGGTTTCTTAACATGGGATTGTTTCCTTAAAAACTGTGAAAGGGAAAAGAATCAATATTAAGGCTTTCTGAATGGCAGCTTTACAGAGTCCCCCAGCACGATTGATTACAGCTGCTGTTTTAAAGGATTTAAAAAGAACAATCTGTATTAAAAACATCATTCTTTGGTATGAGCTTGAGCAGTTCCAAATGGGTTTCCATGGGGGCTGCCCTGCAATGTGACATGGGAAGGGCCTGTGGCCATCACCGGTGGACCAGGGCAGTGAGGCTGGGGAAAGGCACTTAGGTGAGGAGTTGCTGGCGTGCATGCCAGAGGGGTTGCCCTGGCAGCTGCAGCCATTCAGCACATTCTTCAGCCTCCAAAGCAGGAGGGATGAGAAGCAAGTCATTTTTCTACATGTGACACGTGAGGTTAAGCTGCAGGAAGGGAGAAGCAGAAGGATGTCTTTGTTCTGGAACACTGACCAAAGCCAGGTACGTCCAGCCAAGAGTTAGCGCTAATAGTAACGGACACTTTTGCAGCCTCCACATCCTTAACTGTGGCCTGGAGGTGGGTGGGGAGTGGACACGTCTTCATTTAGGATCTTACACATGAGCGTTGTGACCTTGCTAGTCTCGAGCTGCATGCCAACTGTACCAATTAAATAATAAACTCCACTCTGTGGGCAGAGGCTCTGTCTGTGGGCAAGTGTGCCTGCAGCAGTTAAATCTGTTCAACACTGGGACTGTCCTCACGAGGCATGTGACAAGAGGTTATTAATGTGGACGGGGCTCCTGGAATTGATTTCTCAGTGAGTCTCTGTACTGTCTGGGAAATTATAATGAGTAGACCCGGAGGCTTTCACCCCACAAAAGGTGTTGTGTGTGTGAGGTGTGGAGGGGTTACAGACCTGTCCACTTGTCCCTTCCCAGAAGACATCTGTAGGAATGGGGCGGCCCATTACTTTAGGAAGAATGAAGATCCTAGGGGCAGTGAAAGTTTTTCAAGTATGGTGCTGAGTTTTGTATCATAAATTTTATTTTACACCCTTGGGTGCTGGGTCAATACAGAAGCCTTTGATGATATGGCTTGTTACAAAACTGGTGGGGTCAGCTTGTAAATTGTTCTTGTTCCTGGATTTTCTCTGGAGAAAGAAAAAAAAAATGCTTGAGCTAATTTAATATGTTTCACAGTACTAATGATTTTCTTTTTTAAAAAAATCTCTCATGTTTTTAGACAACTCCAAATGCTATATCTGTTATGAAATGATGTTTATGAATGTGTGTTCCAACCAAGACTTGTTACTTTCACTAGTGAATTATCATACGTCAGCCTCTGGGGGAAAAAAGTAATTAAATATAATTAAATATGCTTTTTAAAAAACATTTTCTCTAAAGTGCTTTTAACATACTATTTTTAGCCAGGGATTTAGCTCAGTGGAGTAAGTGCCTGCCTGGCAGGCACGAGGTTGTGAGTTTGATCCCCGGTACCAAAGAAAAAATAAATAAAATACTATTTTTAAAATTGAGCAAGGAATTTTATGTTCTTGCAGTTTGCCCCTTCATCCTGCACAACCCTCATATCATAAGATAGTGGGTAAATGATTCTGTTATTAGCAGATGTCAGAACATCTTCGCACACCAAACCTGATGGAATAGGCTATCCTTGGGATCTTTGAAGACCCTGGCCACCTGTCAGTTTGCATGCCAATAACATATACATTGTTGGGAAAGCTATTGTCCAGTTTTCTTGTCGTCCTCATTTGATAAGACCATAAATGTGCTATCTTTAGATAAAATAATGGTGGACACCATGTGAACACAGCAACAGGAGTGCTTCCTAAAACAAGTGAGCTTTGCAAGGCCCAGCTTGTAAGCTTGCAGTGCGCTGCGTGCAGCAGGTCCATTTGGCCAGGAGCTCATGCTCTTGCTCCAAGCCCCATGGTGCAGCCTGGGGAGGCTCCATTTCCTGGGGAATTTCATGCAGGGTCTCTGATGGATTTCATAATAGACTCTAATAGCTTTAAATCTCTTTTGGTTCCTCTATCAAGGAACCCATTTCTGTAAAAGCTGCTGGGCCCTCTTTGTTTATTTTACTGGTTAAAAGTTTGGTCAAGAACAATTCGTTTATATAATGAAAAAAAATACAGGCCCTAGGGCTATGAGTCTTGGGCAGAAACAGCCTGTTTTTCCAGTAGATTATCAGGAATGTGAATAATCCTTTGGGCACACAGTGAAACCGCCACAGTGAGTTGGCACTGGATATTAACGGCCAACCATTCAGAACGGTGGCTTTTTTTTTTTTTTTCTTTTTAAAGCCAGGTTTGAAATCAGTGGTTTCTGTTGTAGCTTTGCTGCCTTTGTTTAGGATTTTAAATTTATTTGGATGTTTTGGGACAGTGTTAACATATTCTTCTACAAAAGGAGCCAGCTGCAGATGTCATCTTCACCCTGTTCGTGGACTCAGTCTTCCTAGATCAGAGTCCCTGGGTCAATGCAGAGCCTTTCTTGGAACCCACAGAAGTGACTCTCCCTGGGAGCATATGAGGTCTGTGTAATAGAACAGATGTTCATCTGGCTGGCATTTCAGTCATGCACTCGTGTGGGGAAAGTGTGGTCAGGTGTGGGCATCAGCCACTGCTGGCTGGGGTTAACTCTCACCTTGAGTTGGTTTGCCTTTCACTGCTTGGAGTAACTAGATATAGGGAGATGGGTAATTAGATCCAGGAAACTTTACAACCTGGAATCTTGTGATCAAATATCCATTTTATCAGACCTTTATGCCTTTGTATGCTTTGTGGCTAGGGGTAATACAAGCTGTATTCTTGCTTCTGTGGTAGTTTTCTGAAGTGTAATTTTTTTTTCTTACACTTACCAGTTACATACCCATTTACTTCAATAGTGCTTCCTGCAGAGTCTTTAAATATAAAAAAGCACATGTCCAATGTATGAATGTATTAATTGCTAAATAAATGGTAGATTTGCTTTCAGAAGTTTGTTTGTACTGTTGATATGTGGAAACTGGGCCCTGGTCTTATGTGACTGATTCATTGGTCTTGTTTCCTTTATGCACTTGCATGTATGAAATGTGTATTGCAAAAATGTAACAGTGATACCAATCAGGAGAGAAACCACCACAAACCTGTCACTTTAACCAGTTAACCTTTTCTCTAAATTTGTCCTATTCCTCATCAGCTGTACATGAAATTTTAATATCAAAATATTTTATAGTATGTTTTAAAAATTAATGTGTTATAAATATTTTACCTGTTACTTTATAGTGTATGATATTTTAGTGGCAGCTTTGAGAAAATTGATGTGTCATGAATAATAATACGTCATACATGACCACCCCAGCTTTGCTTTTGCTTTGCTACAATAGTAAAATACCCCAGCTTTTGTTTTTAAAATATTTTCTTAAGATAATTCCTGAGAGAGAAAAAGTCTGTCCCAATGATGTGAAAGTTTTTGTAGATGCTTAAAACATATTGCCAGTGTGATTTCAAAAAGGGCCTGTGGTCCTTTCTGTAAGTTTGGCAACTTTTAAGTTGTCAGAGCTTTTCTTTACAGGCCAAAAGTATACTCTCATGTTGTGTTAGTCAGCTTTCCCAGCACTGGAACAAAATATCTGACATCTGCAACTTAAAGGAGGAGAAGTTTATTTTGACTCATAGTTTTAGTGGGTTCAGTCCATGGTCAGATGGCTCCAGGGCAGAAACAGTATGTTTGAAAGGCCTAGTGGGGGAAATCTGCTCACACCATGGTGATTAAGAAGCACAGAAAAGGGAGGAGCTGGGGCAGTAATATACCCTTACAGGTCACACCCCCATGATCTGCCCCTTCTGATGAGGCCCCACCTGTAAATGTGGGACATTTTAGATCTGAACTCTTAATGCATCTGTGCCTGTTGACATTCAAATATAGTTAGTTCTAGCTTAGTTCTCTGAAACCTGGCTTAGTTGGCAATTCATCTGTTACTACTGAGAGCGTCAGAGCCTGGCTCTCTCTCTAGCATCAGCTGTGGCCTGGAAAGGTGTGGCCTGCCCTTTACAGCCAAGGTCATTTGCATTTTCCTGTCCCATGGGCTTCAAATGTGATATCCTGTCAGCCTCTGTATGGGGGGAGAATGTGTAGAGCACCTAGAATTGGAACAGTTGAAAACCCTTAAGAGTGATTTATTAAAATCTAAACCAGAGCCTGTTGGCTTCCTGTGCTTGCCTTGCAGTCTGTTCCATGATGGTAGTTTCTAACAAAACATTATGAATAAGAAATAAATTCCAAATATCTTTTTCCCCCTGCTCTTGCCAAACTCCAACCAGGAAACAGCATCTCAATTACTTCAGTTAGAATTTATTAATACTGACCTTCTCTAGCACTTAGGCCTTTTCAGGTTCAGCTCACACAGCTTCTATTTTTACTCTAGTCTAAACTGTGGTCATATGGATAGCAAAATAAATACCAGAATATTATAGCTTGAGACGGGGAGAGGCAGCTGTGCTTATAACAACATAGCTCCAAACCTCTTGATTCCCTGTGTTTGATATTCCAAAAAAGGGGGGAAGAAAAAAAAAGTACAACATGGACTACATCTGTAAGTAATGAACATTTTCCTTTTGTGTGTCATGCATATTCAACATAATCTCACTCAAAGTCCCCGGCATTGTTTCAATATACATCGCCTTGTAGATCCCTATTTTTGTTGCCAACAAATTTAATTGAACCTCCTTCCCTTCTCTCTCTGGATCAGGAATCTGAACCCATTGCCACAAATAGAAGTACAAATTGTCAGTGTGTTCTGCTTATGTTTTTGTTTTTTCCCTGTGGCTGTCATTTTCCTTGTTACTGAGGAGAAAGACTTGTTTGTTTAGTATGTGCAATAATCAGTTAATTTAGCAAGGATATTTTAACTTTAACTGCTTAATTTTGTACTGTTAAAGATCAAACCTAGGGCCTCACACCTGTTAGGGAAATCCTCTACCATTGAGCTGCAACCTTGGTCCTGGAAGGGTATTTAAAGAAAACAATTTAATTTTATTAATTTAATTTGGTAATGTTACAGTTTTTTAAAATACAGAACTTAAAAAAATACAGAACTTAAAATATCCAGGTGGCATATTTTGATTTTAAGTCGTTGTCTCTGTACTTAGTCTAGGTTATAAAGCATGAGATGTAGCAAGAATTTGGGTACATAGTTTAGATTCTTTCCATTTGGTTCACTCAGTTAAGGGTTCTCCATCATTAGACAGTGGCTTCGGAAGTTTGAGGAGGTTGGATCACATGGTTTGTAGCATGATGCTCCAGCAGATGAGTTTATTTCCAGTGACTGTGTGTCGTTGGCCCGGCTTCTTGTTAGCAAGTCTTAGGTTAAGAAATGAGACTGGCAAGATATCCTGTTTTGTGTGTGGTAATGCTTGAGGGCTGGGGAAAGTTCATCATGCAGTTAAATAGCATGTAAGATCTTTCTGGATCATTGAATCTGAGATGCTATTATAAATTTATCCAACAACCGAGCCAGGTACTGTTTTGTAGAATCAATAAACAAACTCTGTAGGAAGAAAAAAGAGTTTTGTGTTAGCCTGAGATAACCAGCATACACACAGTGAAGAATCTTCTCTGTAAATGATATCAATTAGATGAAATCATACATATGAATTTAGATGAGCAGCCAGATAATCCTCTGGCAGGATGACTTTTGGAGGGGAAAAGGGGGAGCTAATGTGATGATTATTGCACTGGACATTTTTTGAAAGAGAGATTTTATTTGAGCTTTGTTGGCTTAGGAAATCTAACTGCCTTGAACCAAATAGTTCTTTTTTAAACAAAGAAGGAAAGACCTACAGGTAATACTGTACAGTAATTCATTGTTACTTTGGGGAACAGTTTGCCTAGCACTGTGCCTGGCACATTGGGAGCATTCCTCATGAGTTGGAGTTTCTTCCAAAGGTGCACTTAATGTTCAGGGCAGACCTCTCACTGCACAGGGTTGAATTCCGAGTTTCCCTTTTGCACAAAGACCACATAGGAAAATGCTGAATTATTTTCTCACAGATGTGGGGCAATCAGGTAATTTCCTTAAGTGCCTGGTTATTTTTTTTTACACTAAACGAATTGAAACTTGGATGCAGCCCATCAGTAGCATCAAAATTTGGCTGTTTGTTGGCCCTTTCCTGTGCGTTGGTCACTAGAGCATCCTGAAAGTCACGAAGTGTGGGTGTAGAACACAGCAGAGCTGCTCTTGCCTCTTGGGCCTCTGCAGAGAGCACTCATTCTAGGTGGTGACATAGAACGCCCACTCTGAGATCCAACATTTGTGGTAAATTCCAAATGAACAGCTCAGATTTGAAGGGCTAGAAATAATTGCAGCGGGAATTCTGTCATCTCCCAGGCTTCGGTTTTCTTCAAAGGCTGTATGGAACTCGTGTGATTTCTCCAGACTTGCCTATAATGGAACATTTGTATGGCAGCCTCAGCCAGCCTCAGGCCTTGAACTTCACATCCAAATAAGATCCTACTTTCCTGCAGCCTCCCGCCCCTCCCCCCAGCTATGGGTTTTTTTTCCCCCCATTATAATATGCGTGCATAAATATTTTAAAGTCATTTCCTTCTTTGTGGAAGGTATGTTCAAGTGTTTCTTAAAGAGACTTTATTTAGTTTTCTGTATAACTCGTGATCATAAAAGATACTTGAAATGCTTCTAAAGGAAACCGCTTTGTAAGGGATTTTATTCCCCCATTTCCAGCACTGTTGACTAAACCCAGGGTCTTCCCACCAGCAAAGTTCAGCAGGGCTCCTCATTGCAGTTCTTTCCAGGGCCTTTGATATTATGATGTGTGAATCAGAGTAAAGGGAGAGAAAGTCACTAGTCATGACAGGTGTGGCGCACTAAGGTAGACTTCCCACCCCTGAGCTGTGTGACTTCAGGCCGGATCATCTTCTTGGTTTGCAGTGAGGATTGTTGATGATTAGATGCGGCAGTGCTTATAAAACACTTAGTGCAAAATACCCAGCACATCATAAACACTTAAGCCTTAGCTGTAGCTAATCCCTTTGAACCCGAGTTTGAGTGGTCTGATGTCATTCTTTTTGTACAACTTTCCAGTGCAGCAGAAACAGCCTAGGATTTGGTGTCGTGAGCTTTGGGCTCCAGTTTGGCCACTAACAAGACCAGATGACTTTCAGTTGCTTTGTGACTGTAATGGTCTTTTTCTTCATTTTGGAACACATAGATAATCCTGGTACCTAGGATCAAACCCTAAAATTATGTGTTTTGGGGGGCTGTAGCTAAGCCCAAAGGACTGGCAAGTTTAGCTTCAGGACAGAAGTTCTGAGTGACTGTGTGGGAGAGAAAAATGTTTAGCTATCAGTATTTCCTTTATGGTGGGTATTAGTAACAAAACAGTCTACTAAGTCACCTGTGGAAAGATAAGCCAAAGTTACAGTCTGCTTCATACTTTGTAATCACTGTAAAAGTTAATACCCATCTGAGTCTAAATCAAGGCTGTATATTCCTTTATCCTGAAAGTCATTGGCATTATTTGGTTTTTGTTTCCTTGGATGTGAAATGAAATGTACTATATTAGTAGGCCACATGGGTATTTTTATGTTAAAAGGCTAATTTTCTGCTGGTTTGGCTGTGAGATATCTATAAATAGTTTTTTCAACTCTCTGGTTATTACTGTTGAGTTTAAACCATAAAGTAAATGTAATGCCTGCTGCTTTGACCTTTCATTATTTTGAACCATTGTATAGGTTGCATTAGTTTAAAGCATTTGATTACTTCATGGGTAAGCAAGGCATCTTTCAAGGAAGATCACAGATTTCTAAGTAACTGATTTGGACATGGTATTGTTTAGTGTAGATTCTACCTATGTGAGAAAAATAGAAAAAGTACACTTGTTTAGTCACCTTCTCAAAAGTGGTCTTTACTGAGAAACTTAGATAGGTTTGTGATGTTTCTCATGGAAACCAAAACTTGTACACTTGATCTTTTATGCACAGAATCAATAGTTTCTCTTATTTTTATTATAAACACATACCACATTGGGCTTAATCCTTGGGTTAAGCTCTAATTCTTAATCATGACCTACCTCACTATTGCTTTGGTCAATTTTTAAAGGGGTTGATGTTCTCTTAGGTATTTATAGGATGGAAATTGACGTCACCAGGTTTTCTTGTGGTGTCTTGTCTCGGAGCTGGGGTTTGGGTGGAGGAGGATGCAGCAGCTAACTTAGGAGCAAGGCGAGGCCGTGTAGTAAAAGAGCATCTTCCCTTACTGAGGCATTACCATGTCATCCTAGAGGTATAGGAACCAGTGAAGGGTGTCTTAGGAGGGGAGCAATGTCGTTATGTTTAAGGACAGAGAAGGACTTTAAAGGTAAGAAATTGGGCATTGTCAGATCAGGAGATCTTTGTGGTCCAGGCCCAACATGATGAGGGTGCAAAAGTTGTTGGGCCAGAGCAGGAGGGGTGGAGTTAGACAAATACACGTGTTGCCTTCCTTTTAGGTACAAATTTCTCTCTTGGGAATTTGGTCAATGAAGGCCCTGTGGCACTTGCTTACCTGGCTGAACACGCCAGGAAGTGGAACCTCCATTTCTGTCTGCAGTGGATTCCTTGCTCTGTGGAACCTCATTGCTTTCCAGGGCTTCCCTGTGCTCTCTTGTATTCATGTCTTGCATCAGTCAAGGCAGAAAGGCCTGAAAGACCAGCTTTGTTTTCCTTCCAGCTTGTTCTCTGAACCCTCTTAGCCAACAGCATTGGCACCACCTCGCCGCTGTGGTCAGTCCCAAATTAAACAACCCTGTTATGAAAGTCTATCCTCAGACCATGGGTTTGTGTCTCTGTGCAGTTCCTTCCAGTTGCTTTTGTCCCCTCACTCTGTCCTGTTGAGCAAGTGAGTGTGTGCAGAGCATATATCATCCCTGGGTATTCTGCACAGTGAGACCAGCACATTTGGCTGGTGTAAAAGAATAGTCTTGAGTCACCTCTTTTCATGGTCTTGAAAAGATGGCACATCAATTTGTTCAAAGGGAATGTTGGTGCAAATTTAATTTCTTTCTTTAAGCAAAGTCCTTCTCAGCACAGAGTATAGTCTTCATAGAAGGAGTTTGTTTTGTTTGGAGAAAGTTTTGTGTTGCACTTTGTTTTTTGGAAGACAGTGAAGGTATTCTTTGAGAACTATCTGCTAGAAAGTGCAAAGGGCACTCTCACTGTTAAATGGGACTCTGTAGAAGATACCGCTAATTCCTCTTGGGTGCTTCGTGCCCGTGGAATCACAATAGGAGATAACTTCTTCTTTTTAATGTAATGTCACCAGTATTTATACCACACTGAGTGATGGAAAAACAGTATTCTTGCTGCTATCACAGACATGAAACATTTCATTGGCCCTGGGACCACCCTGGTGGCCCTGCATGGACCATGTGGTGGAGGACGCCCTGCTTCTCAGCCCTCCCTGATGTCACCCAAGCCCAACAGTAACATGGATCTCACAGTTACCTCCTCGGGAGCCAGTTTGCCTGTCAGGCTGCCTGGTAGTGTAGTTGATGGGCGAGGTGGCTTAAATTCGCTGGGAGACGTTTTTGGCCTACCTGCGTGGTAGCGTGACAGATATGATAATCCAAACCAAATGGATCATCTAATGAATAGAAGTTTAATTTACACATAAGGATTAAGTTTCTCAATGTTGACCTTTGCCACATCAGATTTTTCTGACAGAGCCAAGGGGAAAATGAGAATCATCTAGCGTTAAGGGAAACCAGTTTCTAAAATGGAGATGGAATCTTTCCTTTCAAGAGCCTGGGTTACTTAAGTAGATACTGTGCAAGGTTTTGGAGGGGGGAGGTTGGGGAAGGTAATCTCCTAGACTTAAAATGGAGAGGTTTTAACTGTCGAATCGTGGGAGTCTTGGAACATCTGTCAACTCTGAAACCTGAGTCAAAGGTGAGTTAAGCTAATTTGGTTTAAGTAATCTCAGCTGACAAATATTCGTTGTGTACCGTGCACTTTGAAAAGGACAGAGAGCAAGTGTGCATGGGTTATTTGAGACTGGCATCATCCACAAATTGTTCTCAACAAGGGGCAAGGCAAACACATGTGAAGCAGTTAGAAATAATGGTGAGAATGTGCGACTTAAACTGTTCATGTGCTGCAAATTCTGAAATAGCAGAGTTTATAACTAGGGAACCTAAGAGAAGTCACATCATATTTGATAGCGTCAAAAAAGAAGGTCCTCTGGTGCAGTTAACAGGACAAGGTTTGATATAAGCAAAACTGACAGTGCGCAGAGTGCTTCAGTGCAATCATTGTTCACTGATCTCCTACTGTATGCCAGGCCCAGTGGTTTGATGGTGGTTTCAGTGGGGTTTGAGTTAAAGATGAATGAGTTACCATCTTAACTTGTTTTCCACAGAGAATTGGTTCTTACACCTCTTTGGCACACCCAAATCTGTGGGTGCTCAAGCATTCTATAACATGTCATAGTATTTTCATGCAACCTATCCACAGCCTCTTAAATTATCTTTGAATTATTTAATACTACCTAACACAATGTAAATGCTACATGTTGCACTGTATTGTTTAGGCAGTGGTGATAAGAAAAAAATCTGCATATGCTCAGTACTGCCTTAGTTAAAAAAAAAATACTGTCAGTCCATGGTTAGAATGCATGGATGTGGAGCCTACAGACATAGATAAGGGAGCTCTCCAGGGAGCTGACAGTCAAACAGGTACTGAGTTATTTATAAAAGCCATGGAACCTCAGGGCTCAAGATATGGTTTGCAAGCTTTGGGAATGTGGTCTGGAACTGTGTAGCCTTGGGAACCAGCAGATCAGTACAGCCTCAGAGTGTCTGGCAGAAGGTTCCAGAACATTCTTGGCTCAGGGTGATCTGGCTACTCGATTCTTGTAGGTTGAGTTGCTGGAACAGGCGTCCCTAAGAATTGGGTCCTCAGAATAGGTTGATGTGATCATTGAAACAAAGTGATCCCCAGACTTCCCTGTCTGTTGGCACCACGGCCTGTGGAGAAGGTGGCTCAGGTTTACAAGGCTCCCGCCTCCAGCCTGCTGCTGTGAGATGTGTGCGAAGAAAGCCCTGCTGTTCCTTCCCAAGGCTGAACCTGCCCGTTCTCCCGGGAAGGCTCAACCACAGCGTCTGCTGAAACCGAGTTTTATTTTAAGTGGAAATCTTATGAAAAACCAACATAAGCAAGGGAAACATTTTGTATAATTTCTGTTAGGAACAAACATCCAATTTGATCTTTAAAAATAGGACGATAATGACGGCTGCCTGTTTCCAAACACCAACTATGCTTAGAAGCTGCCAATCTCAGATGCTGCTGGTAAAATATCAACTTACTAAAACCGTTTAAAAAAAATTCTACCTCTGCTCAGATTCATGCAGGATAAGGTTGATTTTAATACTGCACTTCTACTAAAGATCTGGGAAGCTGTGGAACTGGTATATTTAGCTGACTGATCCTTCTCATGTTAAGCCCATGGTTTGACATTACCAAGTGCCAGTAATTAAAAAAAAAAAGTGCTCTTGTGTTTATCTGTATTTGTCATTAAGGTTCTGCTAAGCCTAAAAGTGGGCTGGCAGCAAGCTTTTGGCCTTAGCAGGTGAGCCCTACAGACCCTGCTTTGTGTGGGGCTCGCCATGGATCTGGGTCATGGCGGGAAACTCTGGGTGACCGGTACACTCTCACCTGTAGTGGTAAAGCTGAGCACAGCCAGGTCTGGGAGCATTTGGTGTTCCTTGATGGGGTCTCCTGGTGGTTCTTTAGCCTAAATGCCCTAATACCTTTGTATGCATCCCCAAGAAAGTCTTAAGCAATTTGAGTGGTTTTGTAGCTTTGCAGTAAAAGAACCTCATGATTCCTTTACTAGTGACAAAAGTACTGCCTGAGATATCTGATCACTAGCACCAAGACAGCTGAAGCTCAGTTAAACTTAGTGGAGTGGAACAGAATATGCCCGAGGTGCTTAGGTCTCTGTGCTGTCTTCATTCTGCTGCATTAGGCTGAGCAGGCCTCCCTCCAGGGCATTCGTCTGTGGTCAGCCCTTGTTTTAATCCAAGTTGTCTGAGTGTGCTGAGTAAGAGGATGGCTAGACTTGTGGATCCAGAGGAGCAGAGGAGGGAGCTCTGGTCACTGCAGTGTAAACCCGAACAGGAAGACAAACAAGCATGTTTCTTCATGTCTCACCACCCTGCATCCTTGTTCTTTCCCTCCTCAGAGAGCAGAGCTGACATCGGATAAAGACATGTACCTTGACAACAGTTCCATTGAAGATGCGTCCGGAGTGTACCCTATTGATGATGACGACTATGCTTCTGCCTCCGGCTCAGGTAAAGCTGGCTCTTTCTGAACACGGGATGCCATAGTCTGTGTTCTGATGTACAAGCATTGTACCATATTCCAGCAGACAGGTAGGATGTATTAACACCTGAGAGCCTGGTCTTCGGTGTCACAGCACCCAGTATGAATTACAGCTCTCTGCCACTTCTGCCATGAGACCTTGAGAAGTTCTTTAACTTTGCTGACCCTCGGTTTCCTCATTTATAAAATAGAAAGTAGTAGTCTTGCAACAGAGCTGTTGTGAGGATTAAAGGAGCTGGGCACATTAGCTTTAACTTTTGTTAAGTCTTTCAGAGTAATGCCATGGAAACCACTCTGAGAGAAATCTCTCAAACACTAGTTTCATAAAACTGCCCACCCTGTGTTAAAGATTACAAATGAGACCAAGAAGCTGTATCCTCCTTTATTTTTTTTTCCCCTTTTCCATAGTCTATTACTCAAAAGTAGGAGGGAAAATGTAGCAGCCAAGTAAAAGCAGGGCAGAATGATCTGCTCAACTTCCTTGGGCTATTTTATTATCTCTGTAGTGCTGCATAACAAAGCACCCCAAATTTCAGTGGTTTAGAACAACAGGTATTCATTCACCTTACTATTGGGCAGTTGAGACCTGGTCCTTGTATGCCCGTATCCTTGTATGCCAGTGGTCACTAGGAGGTCGGGTGTACAGCATGGCTGGTCTTGGCTGGACTCTGTCCTGTCCCTGTGGCAGTTGAGTAGACTTGGCTGTGGTGTGCACTGTCTGTCATTCTGTGGCTGGCCAGCCATTTGCTCAGTGATGGATACTGATCCTCTTGTGGCCTGAGCTTAGAACTTTCCACATCACACCTCCTACCAGCTTTCATTGGTCAAAGCAAGAGAGAAGGCCAGTCCACATCCCATCTCTTAGTGGAAGGAGCTGTGGTCCTCACATGTCGGAGGATTTGAGACCAAAGAGGAATAAAGGAGCCTAACCAATTTCCAGTCTACCTTTCCTGGTAAATGTTTTGCCTGTGCCAAAAACAGTCCCCAGCAATAAAAGAGCCTGTGTATATGTTTAATTAAAGGACTGTTGAGGAATTTGTGGTCAACAGCATATAAGCAAAATCTTCACCAGATCTTTCTTGTTCAGGGTTTTCATTGTAGGTTCAAAAGATGATAGAAGTTTTGCCGAATGTAGATGTGTGACAGGCAGATTGGGCCAGAACAAATTAAAATCCACTGTGTCTTTGGTAGAGATCTACTCATATGTGATATGAGACTATTTTAAATTGGAAAATGGCAAGTCTGAGAAAGACAAGAGAGGTGGTGACTGACCTAGTAATAATGAGCTTACAATGCAACTCTAATGTAAAAATAGCCTGAGTTATTCTTGGGAGCGTGATATATATCACACACGCAGAATTGAGTGTGAAAAGTGTTGTTTTCCATAGCCCACAACTCTATTAATATCTTCCACTCGTGGCACTTGTTTTTAGTGCCTCAAAAGTGCTTTGTAACTATCATGTTCAAAATGTCCCAGGAGATCAACAGGGATACTCTTTTGCCCCCATTTCACAGATCCTCGGATCAGAGTTGTTAGGGATGTAGCGAGATAGTACAAGTCATTTTACTGCCAAGGTTTTCTTTATGCTTAAAGAAAGCAGGTGTACACCCTGTTGACTTGCCCTCTGCACTCGTTTGGGTGAAAGACTGGAGTTGGAGTGAGTTGTTGGAAATTGTGAACCCACTCATCACGTAGACTAAGATGAGGCTTAAAGGTAGTCTAGACTGCTTTGCCCCCAGCTCCAGCTTTTGGCAAATGGTGGCTGTGAAAATGGTGGAAGATGGTTATTTTGTTGTTGTTGTTGTTGTTGTTTATTTTTGTTTTTGGAAACCACTCTGCTCTTCTGCCTGGATATTGCTTTTCAGCCTCAGGGTAGTGGTGGCTGTGACTAAGCTTCGTGACACACTTACTGTG
The DNA here is from genome assembly GCA_004363535.1 of Dasyprocta punctata. Classification (NCBI taxonomy): domain Eukaryota; kingdom Metazoa; phylum Chordata; class Mammalia; order Rodentia; family Dasyproctidae; genus Dasyprocta; species Dasyprocta punctata. Next base: position 45,593 of record RJWM01002101.1, on the reverse strand, counting down.
TGTCTCCAATCCATGCAACATCCCTGTAAAGTTAGATCTTGTTATTATTTCCATTTTCCATATAAGGAAACCTAAAGCATGGATGAGGAAGGAACTTGCCTCAGGTCAGACTGTCAGAAAGTAATGGAGCTGGGACAAGGACCATGGAGTAGGGCTTTAGAGTGTGTTCTCTTTCAGGTCTTTGCTGTTTCGCCTGTGTCCTCACACCCCATTCTAGAAGTAACTAGTCTTTCCCCAGTGGTGCCCAGTCCCATCAGGAAACAGCAAGACTTTCCTGGGTTTTGGCCCGCGTGCCATCTAGCCTACCTCCTGTCAGGCTATCCGGTAGGAAAGCTACTGGCTGGAACGAGAAGGTCTAAAGACCCAGAGGGTACTTCCTAGACAGGGAGGGGCCCGTGTGACACATGTGGACTCAGAGTGGGCATTAGCCAACACGAGAACATTCTCAGGTATTTGCTGTGTGTCACAGACAATGTCGTGTTCCTGGAACACAGACGAAAAACACTTGGTTCCCATCCCTAAGAGACCAAGAGTCTAACGAGAGAAATGTGGGAATGAGAAATAATGATTGTAACACCATGTGATGTGCGACCTGAGATAGGAAAGTACTGTCTGACAAAAATTCTACAATTAGATAACAGATTTTTGGTTACAGATAGCAGACTGAGCAGAAGGTTATCTAAACTGACAGTAAAGGAATTGGGCATAAATTCACAAGGACAAACAAAGACAATAAAGGACACAGAAGTCATCAAGTTTTGAAAGCTGGGAAGCAGATGGGCTGATAGTAACAGCCTTGGCAGATGTGAGGTGCGTGAGTTAGCCGGTAGTGGGAGAGCTGAGATGCACCCCAGTCAACACAGAAGCCCTGGGGGAGTTGGTGCCCCTGGTGGCTCTAAGAGGAAGATGAGAGTAGTAATGAACTCTGGATTGGTTCATCAAAAGTCTGCACCAGAAGGACAGCTGAAGGCTTATTATCTGGGGTAAAGCATAGGAGTTTTGGGCTTACGTGAAGCAAGGAGATAAACTCTTAGACTAAGAGTTATTTAATGTGATATTCCCGGTTGTCTTCTTCCAGCCGGTTTCCAGAACACTGACTGACTGTCCTTTAGCCCCTTTACCCCACCCTACCATGCCCAGGTTAGAGGACGGGGATTCTCCTTCCAGGGAACTGGACCAACTCAAGATAAGCAGTGCAAAGATGATAACCTTGGGAGCTCCATCCTAACTAGTGACGCCCACACTACACAGACATTCTGTGTGTTCAGGACTTCTAGTTAGCTTTTCCCTGTTTAAATACGAAAGAACTACTGAAGCTCCCAGGGATTTATAAGAAGCTTGTAACACGAAAGTTTAGAAACTTGCCCTAACCTCTACATTGGGAGAGGGCAGGAACTCACAGGAAGAAGAGAACTTTTTTAAAAGAGTCAAAGAGGAGAATATAAAATCTGAGTAGATTTATAATAACTGAAGATGGGATTAGTAACCACAAATGTTTCATCAGAAAAGACCCAATACAACATGACTTCAGTGATGAATTTTGCCAGATGTTTAAAGAATTAACATTTAACTCTTCACAGATTTTTCTAAAGAATAGGGGAAAGACTATTGATTGATCTCTTGGTGGTTCTGGGCATTGAATCCAGGGCCTTCATACTGAGCGGTATCCCCCAGCTCTTTTAAAATTTTGAGACAGGGTTCACTAGGTAGTGTTTTAGTCACTTTTCTTGTCTCTGGGACAAAGTACCTTACATACCCACAATTTAAAGGAGGGAGGTTTGTTTTGCCTCCTAGTTTTTAGAGGATTCAGTCCATAGTTGGCTACCTCTAAGGCAAGAAGGATCTGGTGCAGAAAAGCTTTGCACATCATGGTGGCCAGGAAGCAGAGAAAGAAAGGAGAACCCAAGGAGGAAGATGCATGCATTCTGAGCAGCTGTGAACACATCAATGAACTAATGCACTGAAGAATATGGCACCCCATAATCCAACTGCTTTCCAAAGTCCCTACCTATGAATACATGAGGCTTTAGTGGGGGACATTCTAGATCTAAGCCATTTACAGTGTATAAATTGCTCAGGCTGGGCTGGAATCTGACATGTGCCTGCCTCAGTCTCATGGAGTGCTGAGATTACAGGTGTTTGCTGCCACATCCAGCTGAGAGGAGAGGTTTTTTTGTTTGTTTGTTTGTTTTCTTTTTTTGGGAAGTATTTTGTAAAGCCAGTATCACTCTCATACCTGCCCCAGTTTTGTTCAAGGACAGAATGCCTGTATGTCAGAGGTTCCTTTTCTGGGGACTGACCAAATTGGTTGGCTCTATACAGATGCCAGAGTCGTAGCCTCACAACCTCCAATGTGTCATATAATCTATTTCAGTGATAAATTACAAACTCTCAGCACCATGAAAGTTGACAGCAATTGGAAAGAAATTGTGAAAGGAGCAGAAAGGGATGGCCCAAATTCCCAAAAAGACATGAATATTTCTCCCTTTTATTAGCCCATCCACCCCTCCTTCCTTCTGTATTTTATAACTTCCTCATCACCAATGGTTTGAGCATTAAGTATGTGAGTTTTATCTTGCATTTCTCTCTGTTTTGGCCAAGAATAAAAATTTGTCACTGTTCCAAAAATTTGCTTTCAAAGAGCTAAGATGTTTTAACAGTTAAACAAGAACAGGGTACTATAAAATAGGAACATTCAGAAAGCATGAATGAGTTCTTAAGAGAGTGGGCAATCCTGTCAAAAATGAAAAACTTACTAGAAGATGAAAAGATAAAGAATACTTTTTCACTCATGCAGCAAGAATTTATTAAATACCTAGTGTGCAGGGGTCCAGGCACTAGTTGAGAAACACTTTAGTAAATAAAATTTAATAATGCTATCTCTGGTAGTGAGATAATTCTACTTTCCATATTCCTTTATGTATTTCTGTGTCTCTAAATTTCACTTCTGAAAATATATTCTTTAAAAAGAAATGAGAGGCCTCATAATCTAGTCACCTCCAAATGGCCCACTTTATAATACCTACTATATTAGAGTGGGATACAGTGGAAAGTACAGTCATAGGGTGGGAGCAGCTTCAACCATGCAGAGCTCATGGAAGACTTCAGGGAAAGGATGACGTCAGTGCCAAATGAGACAATAAATGCAAATACAATCTGAGGTGAGATGTTAAGACTGAGTGTATAGCAGGAGCTGAGAGTTAGGGAGAGGCCATCAGGGGGACTCTCTGCTTTCTGGTTTGGGCAAGGGAGTTAGCCTTTTCCTTAAAGATAATAAAACCAGTAGCTGAGGCACCTTCTGCATCTGTGTCCAACTTTAGAAATACCTCTTGGAGGGCGTTTTCTACTGTTCAGATCTCCTCTCTCCTACAGCTTCTCCCACTCCTACTTTGGTGACTCACATGTGGGACTCTTGTGAAACAGAGTATTGAAAGCCCTTAATTGAAAATTTTCGTTTCTCATCCAAATTCTTTTTCTTTATAAGAAAATGATTCATCGTACTAACAAATCAAACCTATCTTGTATAAAACTGATGGATAGTCAAGCTGATGCAAAAGAGCAGTGTATTTCTAGAACTGTCATTATTAAAGATTTATTTTTGTATAACATGTATGCAGAATGCTTCCAGGTAATGTATTACATCTGTGACTGATGCAAAGTCATGCACCCCATCGTGACATTTTGGTTCATAATGGACTGAATACTGATAGTGGTCCCATAAGATTGCAAGGAGCTGAAAAATTCCTGTTACTGAGTGACATCGTAACTGTCATAATGTCGTAGTGCAACACATTACTCTTGTTTGTGGTGTGATTCTACTGTAAAGAGGCCTGATGTTCTGCTAAATGTATAAAAATGCATCACATACAGTTATGTGCAGTATGTGATACTTGACAGTGATGTAAAGAAGTATGTTACTGGCTTATGTATTTACTGTACTATGTTTCATCATCATTTGAGAGTATACTCCTTCTGCTTATTAAAAAGTGTTTACTGTAAATAATCTGCTATAATGCCGATAGCAGCCTCATACAGCCTGTGTTACTAGGTCTCTTAATTGCATCATTTTCTCTTGTTCTTGATTTAGTTTTATACTGTGTTGTTTATCATAGCCTTGGGAGCAATAGGCTATATCATATATGTTTTATATAGAGACATTACATAGTTGAGATGTGTAGAAGCCTATGCCATCTAGGTTTATATAAGTCCATGTTGTTCACACAAGGAGATCAGTTAATGTTTTTGCATAACCCTGTTGTTAGTGACACATGACTGTATGTGCAATTTTAAGAGTAAGTTATTATTTTCCCCATTTTACAAGTAAAGAAAATAAGACACAAATAGTACTTGCCCAAGATTATAGAGCTAACCAATTCTAGAAGAAGTAGATTGATTTGGTTTGTTTTTTAAATGTGAAATCTTGTATTTATCCCAATATTTCCTGCCAATTCTTCCTTATAAAAGTGAGTATATGTGTACTGAAGTTTAAAGAAACAGATGATCCATTAAGAAATGAACGATAGATATTACATGCTTTCCAGCATCTTACCTCTTGTTTTCTGAACTGCTTATTACATGCTCATGATTCTGTGGGAAATACTTACATTATTCTTTACCTTAAGGAATTTAGAGGTATTCATAATTCATTCCAGTCTGAAGAAGCAGGTTAGTTTGAGTTACAGGGTTTGAGCTTATTCTAAGTTACTACAAATTTGAGAAATGATTAATTTGAAAGCAATACTATGTTTGAATGTCAGAAATTCTCAAATGCTCTTTTGATAGAAAGCCCCCCATCCAAAGTGCCAAGCTAGGAATGCCATGTCAGAGCCTATAATGCCCCAGACACTGTATTAGACTCTTCATAGCAGAGCACACCCAAGTCTAGAAGTCAATAGTCGCATGAATAAATGCATTAATATAAATTTGTGGTAAATACTATTAGGGTAAGAGAGATGGTGCTAAAAAGCTGCTTACCAAAGACCTATAAGATAATAGGGAAGGTATGTCCTCCCTAAGGTCTTGTCTTAATTACTTTCTTGTTGCTGAGACAAAATACCAATACCCACAAGTTAAAGGAGGAAAGGTTTATTTAGCTTACAGTTTGTAGAAGTTTCAGTCTCCAGTTGGCTGGCTGTAAGGCAGGGCGACATGGCAAAGGAGAAACAGTCCATGCCATGGCAGTTAAGAAGAAGTAAGACTCCCTTTTTTCTTTTTTCATTATATCCAGGCCACAAGCCTATTTGTTAGTGCCACCCACACTCAAGGTGTGCTCTTTCGTCTTCAGTAAGTCCATCACCGAAAACAGTGCTAAACCAGTCAGTAGACTAATCCAGCAGTATGTACCTGTGATCCAGTATCACACGCCCATGATCCAGTCACTCCCAAAACCCTCACCTCTGAGTGTATAAGGACTGGGGGAGAGAGGAATCTACATATGAACCATAACACATCTGGAGCTGAATTAGGAATTACTACCCAGGCGAGGGCTTCTTGTAGAAAGGTCAGGACACCATAGCTAGCACATGGTACAATAGTGATGGCAATATTTGAGGAATCTGGAAAATATAAGCCAAAGATAGACCACACATGGTTGGGCAGAAGTATCTGATAATCATCCTAGGAGCCTGATACCTGTATATGAAGAAGGGAGGTACAGGGGTTCATGACAAGATCATAGTGGCTTGGATGCGTGTGGTATCCTAAAAGTTTAGAAAGGTGTCAGAGTTGAGAGACACTGAAATGATAAAAGCAGTGGGATGCAGATGAAGCATTTTATATGGAGGTAAAGAGGAGAAAGTCAGAAATCTGAGAGAGACAGAGGGTTACAGCCACTGCAGGGTAGGTAATATGGGAGGTGGCTACCAGGTGCATGCAGGAAAGATTGGGGAGAGTTCTGTTTTGGACATGTTAGAGGTGTATGATATCTTTGAGTCATTCAAGTGAAAATGACAAGCAGTCCATTGGATATATGGGTCTGAATTTGAGAGGGGTGGCAAAAGCTAGCAATGTAAATTGAGTGTAAATGTAAATCTGTGTTTGTATGGTTGATTGAAGCCATGGGTATGTGTGAGGGAGAAAGTACAGAATAAAAAACCATAACAGACTTGTTTTAGTTGGCATTCTAGTAGAGGCTAATAAACCTGCAGAGGAGATTTAGAATAGTCGAGAAGTAAGGAAAAGCCAAGAAGTTGTAGAAGCCCAGAGAAACAAGGTGTATCAAAGACATGGCAGTTGGTGGTATCCAGTTGGAGGTACTAGGAGTATATTAGTCAGTTTTCTCTTACTATAACAAACTATCTGAGGTAATCATTTTGCAAAGAGGAAATGTCTATTTTGGATCATTATTTTGGAAGATTCAGTCCATGGTTGGTTTCCTGCTTGTTTTTGGGCTTGTGGTAAACTAACACATCATGGTTGGAGCCTGTGGCAGAGATGGTCAAGAAAAGGAAGGGAGTCAGAAAGGAGCAGCATCTCATTATCCCCTTCAAGTATATGCCTACGATGACTAGGATTCAACTAGGCTTCATCTCTCAGCTGCACCATGAGCTAGGGACCAAACTTTTAACACATGGGCCTTTGGAGGACACTCATGCAAACCATCATGAAGAGATTTGACTAGCTGAGTACCCTTGGAAAAATATCACTGGATATGGCAACATGGAGGACACTGGTGACCTTAACAGAAAATATCACTAGTTTGATGACTGGGACAATCTACCTGGCAGGAATGGAGCACAGAGTGGGGAGGACGATGATGGCAGGAGCCAGAACCATCCACACCAGCCTTGGGAAGGTTGGCTGTAACAAGGCCAGAGAAGCCAGGAGCTCAGTGTGAGATAAGGAGCTAGCTGTGGGAGAGTTTTTGTTCTTTGTGTTTGTTTTTTATGTTTTTTGTAGTACAAAACGGGTATTTCAGTGTAGGCAGGACAAAAAAAACTTCAGGCAGAAGGAATCGAACATGCAAGGTAAAGCTATTATAGAAAAACTTTCCAAGCTACTTGTAGAGCTCCTTTAAAGTTGCCTTATCACAGTGAAGACGACAGGAAAGTTTATGCTGTAAATTCTTGAGGACTGGTATTTTGAAGGACCCCAGCATGGCAGTATTGGTCTTAGACAGTATTGCCTGATAATATAAAACTCTGTGCCGTGATTCCCATGCTCAGCAGCTCATCTTTGCTTATTTTCTAGGAGCTGGTGAGGACGTAGAGAGTCCGGAGCTGACAACGTCTCGATCACTGCTTCCAAAGGTCCTACTCACTAGTGTCTCTCCCAAAGTGGAAACCACGACACTGAAGACACACAACAGGATGCCTGCTCAGACGAAGGTGCGTTTGGTTTTGCTTGTGTTATCACACTATTGTAAATGCTCCTCCTCTTTTCTGCTGTACCATTCAAGAAGCCCTACCTCAAATTATGTAAGGACAAATGGTCTCGTATAACGCAGATGGCTCCTTCTTACTCTTTAGGGTCATTTATCTCAACTACTCCTTTTATCTCTCAAGCCTCATTTATGCATGAATGTTGTTCACGTGGCACTTTTTCTTAAGGAACTCCTTAAGCTTTAAGGAGCAAAACCTTATTTATTTGGTTTAAATCAAGAAACAAATTTCATTTCATAAAGAATGTTTTGAGTTAAAACCATTGCGAACTTCATACACACTGCAACAGCTTATGGGATGAGACTCCAGATCATGTTTTGAAATGGTCCGAGTCTCCAGGCCCTTGCATTTCTTCCCTCGGTGGTATGTAAACTTGGACCTCTGTCTGTGATGATGATGAAACTGGGCACATCTATATTTATTCTTTTTGAGAGCTGGCATCTTAAGAATGAGACTATTGGCTTTAGAACAGAACAGAGTTACTATCTAATGAAAACTCTGAGCTCATGAATTTGGCCTAAGCTTTATATTGCAATTAGTTGATTAATAGAAAAAACTATTTAAGTTGGAAAAGACATATTAAGAGCTTAGAGAAGGCCTCAGGTTTCAAGCCCTAGATCCAGTCAAATTTCTTGGTCATTAAGAGGATTAAATGTGAGTATGCAGCGTGGCACCTAGACTGAGTAAGCATTTTGGAAATGCCGATTGAATTTGGTGGAGCAGAAGGGTCCAAGCCAGTCTTCCAAATGAGTATGTATAGAAATAGCTGCAGTGGTAGATTTTGCAGGCACTTCGGGGGTAGGACAGTGCTTTTGAAAACTTAAAAATACAAGAGCCCTGTTTGGAGCTTACCCATCTATTAATTAGAAGTAGGATTCTTCTAAGCTTTCACGACAGACAGGCTATGGAAGGCTGTCTCATAAAAGGAGTGGCATGTCTACTCTGGAGTAAGGAGTACCCTCTTGCACGTAGAAGCAGAGATGGCCTTTCCAGCCCTTTGCAGAGTAATCATCTGTTTCCTCTGTTGTCCCAGTGTATGTCCTGGAGCAGGGAATGGCACAGCTGCCTGACTTTCTGCAGATGTGGATCAACAGAGGGCCTCGCTCTCTGGTTAATATGCTCCCTATAGGCTTAGCAAGGGTCGGTTGCTAGTACTGGCTAACTGACTTCAGCAGCCAGGCATTGGGAGGCAGGGCTAAGCTCTGTGGGGACTGAGGCGGATGTACTCGGCATGTTCTGGCTCATGCATGATAGCTGCTCCATCATTCCCTAAGTTGAGGGAACACAAGAAAGGAGTAAAGAAGAAAGGAAAAGTAGGTACAATTGGACAGCTGAACACTGCAGAGTGGGTGTTCATTATCTACTATGGCCTTTACCATGTTTGTACTTAACTCCTTCCCAAGACTGAATCTCTTCAAGTCACTAACTATTAAGCCTCACTAACTTGAGACAAGAAACCCTCCTGGGTCAGTTTTGGCTTTCCGTGGTAGAGTTGTATCTTGACCAAAACCTAATTTGACATAGATTTCTGGTCTATTGGCAAAAAACAGATTGAAAATTAATTTAAGTTTGACTTGAATAAGTAGTTGAATCAAATTGAGATAAACAATGTAATCATTTGACAGATGAGTCTAAGGACTAAATCTCATAGAACATTTTACTATGTTTATATTATTATTATTTATATTTAGTGTGATAATAAAGATTCATCCAATCATGAGAGATATATTCACTATGTGTCAAATGCTCATCTAGTCACTGATAATGGCAGTATTATGAATAAGAATTATAATAATGATGTTGTCTTCTGTTTGTGGTTACATGGCACAGCTGTATTAAACATTGCCCATAGGATACCATTAGTGCAGAATTTGCTTTTGAATGAGTCTCACAGTGTCATTACTGTCATTGTTACAGATATTGTATCTAGTTTGTCATAAATTCATGTGGCTAAAATGTAAAAAGAGCACTTATTTGTTTATTCAGAGAATCTCTTGTAAGCTTCTCCATTCTATTTCCATGGCATCCAAAGAGTTGAACATAGCGCGACAGAACTCTAATTGGCTTCATTTAATTATCTCTGCTGTCTTCCTCATAATTTCATTTTGCACATATATGCAAGAGGTACAGCAGTTAGATTGGTTCTGTACTTTGAAATGATTTCTTCTTCAAGCCTGCATTTCTATATAATAAAACTTTAAATTTAAAAGAAAACAGTGTTCCATCCAGAGCACCTTGAGGCTGATTGACCATTCTTTAAATGCACATGGCTCCAATTCTGTGGAGACTTTTCATCCCCATACACTCAGATCCTGAGATGCATATTTTATTTTTTTGTTTCTTACTCGACCCACGGTTGGGTCAGAGAGAACTGAACAAGTCAACTCTGTTAGGTGACTTTAGGAACTCAAAAAGCTCATGTGCTGTATCATAATGGGATAAACACAAAGATAATGTGGATTAATATTGTAGCTACTATATCCATCTAATTTCTCACAAGAGCTTATTTAATTCTCTGTGAGACACAAATCTATCTACTTACTTGAGTTTTCTCCTCTCCTTCCTAACCTCTACTAGAAAAGCAGGATTGATGAGTGGTGAAAAGTTCCTAGATTAGGACTCAGATAATCCATTCTCTGATGGATTGAAGTATTTGTCCTTTGTACCAGGTGTAACCAGTTAATGATAGATTATCCATCAGAAGAAAGTGGTGAAAACTGGGGCAAAAGATGGCCAATGAACTTCTTTCTTCTGCTTTACTTTGGTACAGGAAGGCCTGGGCAAACCATCCCTACTGTCTTCTGTTAATAGCAATACAGAAAACCGTGAAATTAATGTTCATGTTGGGCAACAGTGAAATGATAATTTCATTGTGGTGCTGTGTTTTGTAAGTCGTGGCAGGTTAAAATTGAGGCGGTAGAGAGTTCCCTTGTAGTTTGGAAAAGAAGAAGGGTCACTCTCACACTTTATCATATAATATCTTCAGGGGACGCTCGGTGTGTTCTGATCCTGAGATAGAGACCCACTGAGCTTACATCCCACGAAGTTCAAATGGACCCTTGTCTAGCTGTGGTCCTTCCTAAAACTGAGAGTGACTTTGAGGCAGCCTGAGAAGGTAAGGTCTTGTTTTAGGTACTTTAACCATGTAGACATAAGTAGCAGGCTACCCTTTTGGATGAATCCCAGTCTTCAGAAAGCAATCATTTGTCCCTCCCATGCATGTTAGACTCTATAAAGTCCTGGTGAAGGTGACTGTTGCTTGCAGGAAAAATAGTAGAGTTAAAAAAGATTTTATTTTCTGTCTTTATTGCCCAGTGGAATTGATGGTTTTAATCGATAATGATAATGCTGACCAATGGGAACTTCATCATGATAGAGAGTAGCAACTCACTTGAACTTAATTTCTCTAAAGTAGAGATTCTGGGACCATAGAATCATCCAGGAAACTTCAAACAATGTTAAAAGTCAGGGCCCGTTCCATCCCCTCCCCCCAGGCTAATTGAAACTGAATCTGTAGTCTTAGGGCCTATTTTATTGCTTTTCAGATAATTCAGATTTCATTGTATGCTTGAGTGATTCATATGAGATGGCCTATGATGGGGCTGAACTTTAGAAAGGCAACAGGATTTCTGTGTGGAGTGGCAGAATGTCAAGTGTTCTGGGGTTTCAGAGGGGCGGATGATCAGAGTGCTTCATTAAGGACAAGTGGATGATGAAAGAAGTGAAAAAAGATCTATATTTGGAATAGGACAACTGCTATGACCAAAGAATGAACGTTAACTGTCAATCTTAGCTAGCAAGAGGTTGTGGAGGTGGCCTATTCTGGTTTACCAGGGTGTTAAGATTCAGGCTGGGGAAGACTGGAAACTCCCCTAAGACATGCAGTTCTGAGGATGTTGAGGAATTTGAACAGGATGTGCTACCTGCATGGAGGTTCAGAAATGGGCATCCAAGGAAGGAACTTACTAATTCAAGAGAGTGAGAGGGCAAACAGACAAGACTGTGAATAGGAAAAAATCCAAGCTAAAATATGCTAAAATACAGGAATGCCTCAGTTCATGAATGCTTCTGTTTGTAAACAAGTTAGTTCACAAACAAAGGCATTAGACAAAAATGCCCTTCTGTTCACAAACTCTGTATCAAGTGACAAATACTACTGTGGCCATCTTCCCTACACAGACGCAGCCATTATCCCCCAAATTGTAAACCAAATTAAGTTTGTAAGCTAAGATAGCATTGTAGAAAGTTTTGGACTCCCCCTGCCTCCGACAATATATGGTACCATTAGTGAAAATAGAAGAGAAGGATGATCTGGTTTGGCAGTAAATTACTTCTTTAGAATTGATGAGTAGGTTTCCAAGAGATGCAGGTTAAATGTTGGTGTCCTATAGCTGACTGGAAAGAGGCAGTGATAATTACTACGGTGTGCTTATTTTCAACAATGTACAGTGTACAGGAACCTGGGGATGTCCTTCATTAGATGAGGAAACTGAGGTCTAGAGACCTGGAGTGACTTGGTCAGAGTCCCGTGGGGTCTACTTTGAGAACCCAGTCAATCTGAAGTCCTGTTTCAGGGTTCACTGAAGGGTTAAGTTTAAGTTAAGGGGAAAATATTACAGAGCAAGGCTGTGGGCTATTGCTCACCAAGTGGGAGCAGAGAAAGCCCCATCAGAAATGAGAAGGATCTCTGAAAGCGAGTTGTCAGTAGCAGGCCCTTGGTAGCAAAGACATAAAGGAATAAGGAGAATTTGGGCTGATGATGCTATTGGGTTAGAGCAACTGAAGTCACAAAGTATTGAGATAGTAGAGGTTTTAGGAAATGTCAATGTAAACACTTAACCATGCCATTACAATTATGAATTCTCTGGTTGTCTGTCTTGCCTGTTTCCATGATGTGTATTATGCAGAACCATGAAAGACATAAATCCATCATGCACCTTACTCACTGAGAGAAACATCTAGCAAGTATCATTCTAAGTTCTTCCTAGACTCATTGTTTAAAAAAAGAGAGAACTTGGGAATGTACTCATTTATCATTTCTACCTTCCATGCATTTCCAGAAAATTAATGCAGTGCTTTTGTTTTCTCCCATACCAGTCACCTGAGGAAATTGATAAAGGAGAAGTTCACCTCTCTGACACAGAAAAGAAAATGAACCCAGCTGAAGAGGATAAGAACGTGTATACTGAGAAACACTCAGACAACCTGTTTAAACGCACGGAAGTCCTAGCAGGTGAGTAGCCGGCTGGTGATCAGGTGGGAGGGTGCCTGGGTAGAGCTGGTTTGTCGAAGGCATAGCAAAGCTTGCTGAATATCACCTTCCTACTGGAAGCAGTCGAGAGCCCTTCATGCTGGTGTGAGAAGCTAGAGGGTAGCTTTGTCTTTATTTTCTGCTAGCTCCTTCAGCTGAGCCCTTAGCCAGAAGTATAGAGTAGCCTCAGAGAGTAATCTGAATTGGTCCAGAATATCCAGAACAGCTGGGCTTGTGGGACTGGCAGAGTGTAAGGATCACCCTGGCTCCAAGTCAACCCTGATTTCAAAATAAACTTAAGAGGAGGTGGTCTTTGTGGGGAGGGAAGTTTATACAAATACTGCTCAAAGTGTTAAGAACGTTGTCTCTAATTACAACTTTCTGAATGAAGCACAGGGTACAGTTTGAGCTTCCCTAGCCTGAGAATCTAAAATGCTCCAAAATCCAAGACTTTTGGGTAGTGGAAATGGAGTGGGGACAGCACTGGGGATTGAACCAAGGGCCTCATGCATGCTATGCAACTCATCAATGAGCAACATCTCCAACATTTTTTATTTTTTACTTTGAGTTAGGGTCTCCCTAAATTGTCCAAGATGCCCTGAACCTTTCAATCCTCCTGCATCACCCTGCTAAATAGCAGAGATTACAGGCATATGTTCCCATATATAGCTCAAGATCCAAAACTTTTTGAAGGTCAACATGACGCCACAGTGGAAAATTTCACAACTTACCTTACATCATGGGTTGCAGTCAAAATGCAGCCATGCAACAAACTTTGATTAAAAATATTATATATAAGATTTCCTTCAGGTGCTGTGTTTAAGGTGTTAAAAAACATAAACTAATTTCAGTTTTAGACTTAGGTCCCATCCCAAGATATATCTCATTGTCTGCAGATATCTCAAACTCCAAAAATGTCCGTACTCCAAAACTCTCCTGGCCCCAAGTATTTTGGATGAAGGGTGCTCAGCTTTTGCCAATATTTGATCCAAAGAGGAAGCTTTGCAAGACTTAAGAACAACTAATCCTTGAAAATGATAGTCTCAAATTCAAGACTAGAAAAAAATTTGCTTACTTTTCTTTATATTTACTGTAAAAAAATTTAGCCAATTATATCATGTTTTGTATTTTCATTGAAAACCAATTAGAAGATTAGAATATGAAATTTGAGTACTGAAAAGATGAATGCATTTAAAATATGGAATAAGCTGGATTTTTCTTATTGAGGCTTTTGGGTGATATTAATACTAATCAAAGGAAGTATTATCGTACCTTCCAGAGGAATATCAGATTTGCATAATTACCTCTATTGAATTCATTTTTTTTTTTAAATTGGGTTTTCAAATTAAGCCTTCTATAAAGGTGTAAATACATTGGGTTTGACACAGCTAGTTTCTGCAAACCTTGAATCTTAGTCTTAAGGAGTCTTTTTGTTGTATTTCAGCTGTGATCGCTGGCGGAGTTATTGGCTTCCTCTTCGCAATTTTCCTCATCCTGCTGTTGGTGTACCGCATGAGAAAGAAGGATGAAGGGAGCTATGACCTTGGAGAGCGCAAACCATCCAGTGCTGCTTACCAGAAGGCACCTACTAAGGAGTTTTATGCATAAAACTCCCACTTAGTGTCTCTATTTATGAGATCACTGAACTTTTCAAAATAAAGCTTTTGCATAGAATAATGAAGATCTTTGTTTTTTTGTTTTTTTCATTAAAGCGCCATCCTGGCACTTTAATGATAAAATCCCATTGTATTTAAAACTTTTCATGTATTTCTTTAGAAAGACAAAATTAAAATTTAACATCTGCAGTGTTCTGTGAATAGCAGTGGCAAAATATTATGTTATAAAAACCCTTGATGTTCATGGAATTGGTTTAAACTTTTTATGCGAAAATACGATTGTTTTTGTCCTATGGTTCAAAGATGAAAGCTATGTCATTTGTGTTAGCATGTCTCAGATGGACCTTACCAAGTTGGTCTTAACTTTGTTAATTTATCTGTTGTCCCCTTTTCTGCCCTCCCTCCTGTCCCCTTAAAAACCAAACTGAACCCCATGCCTTTTTGTAGCTGTCATGGTGCAATTTGTCTACGGATGATTCAGATAATGGTAATTTAGTGTATATGTGATTTTCAGATATGTAAACTTTAACCTCCACTTTGTGTAAATTTTTAAATGTCAGACTATCCATTTTACACTTGCTTTATTTTTCATTACCTGTAGCTTCAGGCAGATTTATAACAGCAAATCTATGTGTAAAATTGGATTATTACTACAAAATGTCTAGTCCAATCTATCTAATCAGATCTTCTTTTCAGAGGATTTGATGTAAGTTACCGACAAGCCTCAGCAAACCCAAAGATGCTAACAGTATTTTGAAAAGTTGCTGCGGATTCCTTTGGCCACTGTATTTGTTAATTTCTTGCAAATTGAAGGTAGAAGGAGGGGTTTAAAGAAAAAAATCAGTTTCATTTTTAAAAATGCATTTAAGTTGTAAACATCCTTTTAAGCCTTTGAAGTGCCTATGATTCTATGTAACTTGTCGCAGACTGGTGTTGAGTATATATAACAGTTTAAAAAAAAAAGTTGGTATTTTATAAGCACAGACAATTCTAATGGTAACTTTTGTAGTCTTATGAATAGACATAAATTGTAATTTGGGAACATAAAAACTACTGAATAAATCATGTGGCCTAATTGAAAATGTCACTGTTATAAATTTTGTACATTTTCGATCAAATGTACATCTCCCCTTTGCTAATGACCATCTGCTCTCAAGAATGTTGGGGGTTTGATTCTGAGTGTTCCACAGTGTATGTAAATCAAGACCAAAGAACCCGTCAGTGGGGCTGTTTATTACCTGATTCACTTCTGAATTGGCCAGAGGAAACCTGAGTGCACTGTCCTGTGTGTGTCTTAGTACAGATATTGGAAGGTTGCCAGGGAATTTTGAAGTTTGCAACCTTTGTAGGATAGTTGATGGCAGTATTGAGACAGATGCCTGCTTTTGCAAATAACTTCTTAGACTATAAATTCCACAGAACTGAAAGGGGGCTTTCTGGAAGTAGCTATCTCAGGCTTAGTCCTGTAAATTGATTTACCTTTCAAAGTGTGCTGTGTGTGTTAAAAATGAGGGTCTCGCTGCTTTGGATCAAAATAGCTGGAAAGAGTGATGCCTCAGGGGGAGATGAGGGTACCCTGGCTGGGTTCTTACTGTTCTGAACATTTCCTTTTTACATTTTATTAATTTTCTTTTAAACTGTGAGCCGTGGAAGTAGGAAAAAGATAGCAAAAACAGCAAGTTTTTCAACATGTGAGCTTTTGAGAAAGTTAGACTGCTTCATTTAGAAAACATTCCCTGGAATTGCCACCGAACTCATTCTGAAAGAAAAATTTTAAAGCAACACTGAAGCAGTGTTCACTCAAATCCTTAATAGCCTTAATTGTCAGATTTCCTACCCCACCACTTACAGACCTGATTCACTTTATTTAGAATAATTAAAAGGAACCGATAGGCCCTTCTAATGCCACACAATAGCCCTCATTACAGAGGTTAAGAATGTAGTGGGTTTACCTCTAACTGTGCAAAGCAGAGTGAAATTCTATTCCTAGAACAACTTGCTTGGAATATCCGTGCCAGGAAAAGAAATTTTCTGGCAAATATTTTGTCACTGCTGTAAAGCAAAATATTTGTTAAAGTGCCAAAATAAAGTCTGTCATGCCGAAAGTAAATCATTGTAAAGACTGACATCCAGTTTTCTTCAACTGTACGTTTTCTGCTTAGTTTATTTCTTTTTGAATTTTTAAGATGCACTAAATACTACTATAAAAAGTGTTAGTAATCATTACTGAGTTCAGGAAAATCTTGGTAAAATATTAATGTTAAAACCAGTGTGGAAATTTCCTGTTTCCTTAACCACATGTAAATGGTTTCCCTTCTGTGAAGATGACTTTGTGCTGAGACCTGGAGTATTTGAGGTATCCCATTTTTAGCACATGGGGGAAAATGGCATAACTGCATGTTGAAAATTTTTTTTCCTCACAAGTTTTAGTTGCAGGTATGGAATGCCTGAATGTCAGCATTAGGACCTGGTTAGTGTGATTGAATTTAGGTGGAACAAGTTTATAGAAACTGATTTCAGCTAATGTCAGTAGTTGGTCATTTCATATCAAGTTTTAAGTAATTCGATGCTTTGGTAATGTACTTTTTTTTTTTTTTACATTAGATGAGGTGCTCATCTAATGAGGATATTGTTGTTGAGGATGAAAACTAAGTAGAACACAATAACATTAACTCAGATGACCTCAAGAAACCAGTGTGTCCTACAAAGGGTGCTAGTTCCTATAAGAATAGGCACAAACAGTTTTTAAGACCTTTTTTCTTCAATACTTTACGCATTTTGAAACTTCAAGAAAGTTTTTGTAAGTGAGGAGCAAAACTAAAACCTAAAACTATCACACAGTTTCCTTGCTAAGCAGGATCTTCTCTATAGTCTTACTGCCATTATAAAATGAGGTAGTAGAAGCATATTTTTAAATATACTAGATTTAAAAGGATAATGACTTCAAACAACTTAGTCTCTAACATAAGATTCTGAGTTAGTCCCAAGTGGGCAAACACTGAGACCCTGAAGGGTTTCTAATAAAAAAGGAATCAAACCAGACACCAAGTAGAGTGATCTGCATTGAACGATCAGGAAGGCTCTTTCCAGTGGTAGTATTCTGTGACAGTTGTGCAATTTGAGACCCAGACCATGTGTAAAATTGATTTAGGCAGCATAGAGAACTTTTTAAAGGGGAGGATAATGTTGGTCTACTTTTGAGTGGTAAAATCAGTATCAGTGAATTTTGTCCTCCTGTCTCCTAACTCTGGGTAACTTCTTAGAATTCTAAAATTTCGTTTCTTTTAGTTCTGCTGCTACATACAGTCTTCAGCCAGATTTTCTTCTGAACAAATAATCCTGGCAGATTTGAGAGCAGTGTGGTTTCTTGTGAATTAACTGGAAGGGTGTAACCCAAGGCACTGACCCAGCCCATGAAGAGCAGAGCGAAACTTTTGACTTCAGTGGTTGTATATGCTGAGCATAAGATAGGTTCATTCCAGTTTCATTGTCGAAATAGTGTTCAAGTAACAAAGGCTCATACATGAAAGCTACCATGAGTTTAATCAACACCCACATGTCTATTGACTGCACAGGACATTTGAAAAAGCTGGAGGTGTGTGAATAACTTATGTGGACAGACCCAGCCCATATAGACCTGCCGTGGGGCGGGGGGGGGGGGGAC